>JASCZW010014992.1:0-21600 GCA_034211315.2 Aedes japonicus
ACCAGATTCAAAAAATTGAAATTGCCATTCAGTAGAATCTTAAACGATATTCTGAAGGAATCAAAGTCAGATTCTGTAGAATATCGAACGAACTTTTAGATATTTTTTAAATCAAATGCGCATCCCGTACATTTTCTGCCTCGTTTCTGTAGAATCTAGATCGAGATTTCTATCCAAACGAAGTTCTGAAAAATCTAAAGCAATATTTTATAGTAAGGTATGGCCCATTTAGTATTAGAACAAACATTTTTGATTCTCACAGCGACCCTAGTGGTAGGATTTATAAACTATGATATCTTATGTGTTTCCTGTAACAATAACAACATCAGAAGTTTTTTTTTGCAGTTCGAATGTGTTTCAGAGAAAAACAAAATGGAAGATGGAAGAAGAAAAAATAATTGTGCGCAGTGTGTCAAATATTCTCTTTGTGTACCTAAAAACATAAGATAGCCTTGACGAATGATACACCCGTTTTTCTCTCACTATGCAACAATGATATGTTGTAGCTTGAATTTATTGCAACAAAACACGAAGAAAACAACAAAATTTTGCATCGATGATAGGAAAGAGACAAGTTGCTGTAAGAAAATGTTGTGATTCGCACACATGTTCCAACGATCTTGTTTTCCTGTAACAGCGACAAAATAACGTTTTGTCATTATTGCAACACACTACCGATAGCAACAATGCTTTATCAGCAACATGAAAAATAGCGACAATCAGTTGTTGCTGTCGAACAAATTACTGATCTGAATAATTATAAAATTTGTTGTAGATAGACTTCCACCTGAAGAAAAATGCCTGAATGAAATCGCACACAGAACAAAAGCAAACACTATCTTCTGCAAACTTGTTACAAATTGACTATTTTATCAGGGCAAAATAAAAAATATGTGCGCTTAACGCCTGGTTTTCCACCCAGAACATCCTGAACATAAAGAAGTTCAGTACAGAGGATCTACAGTTGTAACTATAGTTTTTTCCGATTACACAAAGCTACGATATATAGTCTTATGGAAGATCAACAGATATAATGAGATAATCTGGGATGTCCTAGGTTATCCAAACTGTCTTGGAGTACAGAACTTAGAATTTACAGTTGTAACTATAGTTTTTTCGGCTATACAAAGTTACGATATGCATTCAACCTTGTTAACTGAATCTTTTGGATGGTCAACAGACATTTTGAGATATACTGGGATGTTCTAGGTAATCCAAACTGATCTTGAGTTCTGAACTTAGGATCTACAATTGCAACTGTAGCTTCTTAACTATCCAAATTAGCGATATGTAATCAATAAAATTGATTGCATCTTTTGAAGATACTATGAGATAATTTGGGATGTTCTAGATCAATCAAGCTGTCCTGGAGTTCAGTACTTAGGATCTACAACTGTAACGGTTATTTTTTCAGCTATACTAATGTTCGATATGTATTCAACCACTTTAATTGAGTCTTTTGGAAGGTCAGAAGACATAATGAGATAATCTGGGCTGTTCTAGGTGATCCAAACAGTCCTGGAGCTCAGATCTTTATTATTAGCACATAATATCTTTTGACTTTCCAGAAGATTCAATAAACATGGTTGAATGCATATCGCAACTTGGTATTGTTGAATTATCTACAGATAAAATTGTAGATTCTAGGTTTTGAGCTGAAGAGAAACACCAAAATACAGTACACTTACCATCACTGACCCAGATCGTGTCCAGATGTGGCCAATGTAGTTCTTGGCACTTGATTCTACCACTATTGCTTTTATTTTGGATTTCGTATGTGATTTGGGGTGTAGCATGATATGTTCTGGTCCAAGTAAAAAAAAAGAAGGCTATTCCCCGGATGTACCTAGAACATGCCAATAAGGTTTTGGGCAATTATCGAATTTAAATGAAATTAGAGATGTCGCATGGCATGTTTTGGTTCAGATCAAAAACTGGCCACATCTCCATAGGTACCCGCACTCTGTATGGCTACCGTTCATCTTGTAATCGAATCCTTATGTGATTTGACGCGTCTCACGATAGCTTGGAAATATTTTAGATAATATCTTCAAGAGTAACCCAGACCCACCGGAAACACATTGTAACTCTCCGGGTGAGAGTTCTTGATGTGGCGCAAATAATTTGTCAACAGAAACGTTTTCGGACTGAACGTGCAATTAAGACCCAAGCTACAACTAAGATCCCAGTTCTCGGGACGAAGTATGTTTCGAACTTTTTGGGACACATTTTCTTTGCCCTCTGTAAGGGGGGATATACAGTTAGAACGAGAAAAAAAAACTCATTTTTGAAAATAAATTTTCAAGGAGAAATTTTAACTTAAATCAATCGAAACTTTTTTACAATTATAAGTGTATCCATGTAGTATACAAAAATATTTTTTTTATTTTTTTCAACAAAATGGCGGCAGAGTGCGTTGAAAAAGTCGTTGTATTTTGCTTGTGCCGGCTCTCCTGGTCGCAGTTTTGATCTTCTAACCTTCTAACCTTCTAACCCAAAAAAATTACATTAATTACCTTTACAGTTTGTAGATGAATTAAAAATAAAAGTCAAAAAAATAAATTTGCACTTTTGGCGTAACTTTTTTGAAAAAATCCAAATTTATTCCGCCATTTTATCAAATTTTTCCATATTTAATAATAAAATATTACAATAAGTTTTAATTCATATAGAAGGTAAAGAAATCCTGTAAGTTTCAGCTTAATTGAATAATTAGTTATTGAGTTATCACCGGCATAAACTCCGAAAATGCTGTTTTGAGAAAAACGGAATGAAAGTTTTAATTATCGGTCTGCGCGCGAAGAAGCCGTCTTCTAAAAACGATAAAAAGAAACACTTGGAGTTCGAATTTCGAAAAAAAGGGTTTCAGGAACGTATTCTAGGGGAATTTTACTAACTTTTTATGCAAAAAGAAAAAAATGAATTTTTTGGTCATCCTAACTGTATATCCCCCCTTAACAAATGTAGAATCCATTTTTTTTTTAAACAACACAACGCAACAAAATGCACTGAAGAAATGCCACAAGGAACGGCAATTACTGATCGCTCGAATATTGGAAGAACAGCACTAGTCGGGATTGCAAAAGCTTTGATAAAACGAACACTCCCGCTTCACTTTACTCAATTTTTGAGTACAATTCTATGCTTTCTCTTTTTCTCTCATGGAAATGTTACTCAATTTTCGTTAAAAAGTGGAGCAACTAAATTTTTGAGTGGATCCATTTTTTACGAAAACATGACTTTAAACGGTGATCTCTCCCGAATCGCGAGAATTCTAGTATATCCAGTTACTCCATATGGTAGAATTAACATTATTCTACCAGATGCCGCTTTCATTTCACGAGTGTGATAAAAGATTCAAGAAAAATCGACGTTTATTGTTTACAAATGGCTTTTAGGCCCTTAACATAAATTACTCGAGATCTTATGATATTAAAACAACATGCATGATAAACTTTAGTTCATGTTAACAGAACAAACTGAAATTTATTGCAAATCGTATGTTTTTCAATAAAGCAGTAGGTATCGATCTTCCATCTTTACCAACTATCCCCTATCACTCGACAAAATTTTTGAGAGAGAAAGAGGGATAAAATTAAACATTGTCTCATCTCGGTAGATGCAACATGTGACATTATTGAATTTCTTTATGTTGCATACAAAGCAATATACAAACACCGCCTTGTCTCTTTCCAAAATAGCAATCGGATGTTGTGAAACATTAATATCTTGATTCAACTGCCATGCAATTTGTCATTATTGTGTTGAGTATGCAACAATTTTACATTATTTTTTGTCCCAACATTGAAAAGTTAGGACAATGTCTTTATCATTCATGCATTCACGAATTTTGATTCACTGATTGTGCGCAATCATTTCTCGAGTACTTTTTAAAATGGACGTAAGTAACATTTGGACGAAAATGAGAAAATCAGCAGTGAAATTTTTTGAGTTTATTTTTATTCATTTTTGAAAACCGGATTTGTTAATCCCAATTAAATTCCACTTAATGACACCTTGGTCGAAGATATTACATCACTGTGCTTAAAAATTACAGTAGGAGTGAAATTTCAAGTTTCATTTAGAAAAATGTTTTTTACAACGGTCTGCAATAGAAAACGATAATACGTCATTTTGATAAGTCAGTATGATAGATGGCATGGTACTTGCGTCAAAATGATACGTCATTCTGCGAATGATAATGTTGATACGTCGGAATGTTACGTCAAGTTGTCATATTTCACACAGATACGTCGAACTGATCAAAATGGCGTATTATTTTTGAATCCTAGAGGGTTTGAGCTGTTTAGTGGAATTCCTGTAACTAGAAATTAGAAGAAGAATTAGTATCTTCCATTTAATTCCAACTACCTTTGCTCATCTTCGACAGATACGCGTATTTCGTCTTCAGTGTCTCGTACTAATAACTCGACGAGTCGAGTTATTAGTACGAGACACTGAAGAAGTCTGCACATTGTAGACGAAATACGCGTATCTGTCGAAGATAAGCAAAGGTAGTTGGAATTAAATGGAAGATACTAATTCTTCTTCTAATTTCTAGTATTATTTTTTTCTTCAACAAAGTGTTGTAAAAATATCTTTGCTAAAACTAATCAATTTTTACTAAAAATAATATAAATTGTTAACCTTGTGGTATAAAGTCTTTTACTAACGCGTCGTTAAGGGCCATTGAAATGATTCAACAATGATTTGCACGTTACTGTTCAACACAAGCGGTGTATGTACATTATTCCCAAAAAGTGCAAAAGTGATTTTAAACCGTTTTGTAAAAAGTTAGTTAAAACTTTCAGAAATAATCCATCAGAAAGTTCAAGAAATATGGGCATATAGGGTAAGGGGATGTAATGTTAGCCTAGCTCCTTCATTCGGCCTATGTACCAAATGTGTCATTAATTCGGTGATAATCAACAAAATCATGTTGCTATTAGCATGATAGATGCAGTCCGAAGCAATTGAGACAATATTAATCATCTTATAGTTGTGCACTTCCGCGTAATTTTCGATTTCTTGAACTTTTGAGGCATCGTGATTTCACTGGATAAGCTGAACAGATGATCTACACGATTTCAATTGATCTAAATTTGGCTTAATTGAATCGATAAAGCGAGTAATGCAGTCTGGATGTGCAGAACATAGTTACACGTTACAAACTAACTGTTCACATAGCTAAAATAACAATGATTTTACAAGAAAATCGTAGACCCAATGTTGGGTACATATTTTTTTGTATGTTCCCAACTATGGCCTGTTGTATCAATAACGTAGTAGAAAGGTTGTTATTAGTAAAATTTCAAGTGGAAATGCATGAATTTGCGGTTGTTTATATTCAAGTAGCTCATCTAAACATAAATCGAAGAGACAAAATCATTATATAGTGAATTATAATGTTTTCATTATTGAATGACTGATTAATCAGATATGAACATCATTTAAGTGTTTTGAGGCAGTTTTACTTTAGTTTGTGTTGTGAAATGTCGTATGAAGTACATCCAGTACAGCTAGAAATGCCTTAATTCATAAAAATAGAAAAAAAAAAACCGTACAAAGACTGCATTTAGTAATAAATCCATCGAATGGGACGAAGTTGCATCCACGAATAGACCCAATTTGGTGCCTATAGACCGACATTAAATCCACATCCCACGAAAGTTTATGGCATTATAAAAATAGTTGTGTAACTTTTAGTGATACATGCTACCAAATGTCTTAGTAAACTTATCTTTGCAAGTGTATAACTAGTTGAATCTCGCTTACAGCTTAAAAACTTTAAGAGTTATAATGAAAAATGTGATCGCTGGTTGCATAATAGGCTGAGTCAAGGGACACATACCCTATACATGATTTTTTAATAACATGCCATGAACAACCAGTTTGTTTAACTTTTGGGACTTACGTCCTTTTGAAAAATTTGAAAAAACCCTTCGTGGTTTTGGCCAAAACTTTGGGTTTTCCCCAAAATACCGCGTGGCGTGTTATAAACACAAGACACAGAATTTTTGTCGACGGATCACAAGCCTAAAAGCAAGCGTCGGGCGGTTACTGACAACCGTTAACTGCGGAACAATGTCACCAAGAACATTAAGGCAAACCCCAGTATCTCAGACCGCGATTTGGTCAAAAAGTTTCGCGCCGCACGCAGTACCGTGCAACGGATTCGTCTCCGGGAAAGCTTCAAGTCATACCGTGCCTGTAGACAACCAAATAGGTATCAAAAGCAGAACAATGTGGCTAGAATCCGTACCAGAAAACTGTATGATCAGGTGTTGACAAAATTCAATGGCTGTCCCCTCATGGATGATGAAACTTTTGTAAAGGCCGATTTCAAACAGCTACGGGGACAAAAAAATTTACTTGGCTACGGCTCTGGGAGATGTTTCTGCCAAATTCAAGTTTGTGTTTGCAGATAAATTTACACGTAAATACATGGTTTGGCAAGGCATCTGTAACTGCGGTATGGAAACCAAGGTTTTCATCAATGATAAGTTATTTAATTGAGAGCTGTACAGAACGGAATGTCTCCAAAAGCGAATATTGCTAGTCATCAAATCCCACAATTAACCTGTTATGTTTTGGTAGATCTTGCAAGCTGTCATTACAGTAAAACAGTGCTACAGAGGTATGAAGCCAACGGGAATCAGTTTATACCGAAAGAACTCAACCCACCAAACTGTCCCCAACTCAGAGAGATTTTGGGCTATTATGAAGAGGAAGCTGAAGGTGAATGGCATTGTCGTCAAAAGCATCACTGAATTGAGAACCAAGCGGAAGCGTACCTGGATAGTTTGCCTCGACACGACTTCAACATGGCGCTTTTCTTTCTCAGGGGAATGTGCTGAGAAAGCTACAAGGGATAGATGACTCTAAAGGTGCTGGGCCAGATCGTGTCTCTCCGATATTCATCAAGAACTGTGCTGATTCGCTTACCGTCCCCGTCACTATTCTTTTCAATCGTTCGATTGTGGAAGGCATTTTCCCAAATGCTTGGAAAACAGCTGCTGTTACTCCCATGACAAAGGTGGCAGTATACACAACATCGAGAATTATCGTGGCATCTCGATCTTGATTTGTATGCCGGAAGTTTTTGAAAGCCTCATCCACGATTCGCTTTATCCTCACGTGCATCATATAATCTTCGAGTTTCAGCATGGATTCGTGAAAAAACGGTGATGACTTTTGTTTCTTCGTTACTCAACGCACTGGAAAAGCGCAACAAATCGATGCCATCTATATATATTTCACCAAAGCATTTGATAGAGTGCCACATGCTTTGGTGGATGCTAAGGTGGATAAATTGGGCCTTCCTAGTTGGTTGACTCAATGGATATTCTCCTACCTAACGGGGTCCTCTTCTTTTTGTACTATTTGTCAACAATCTTTGTGAAACAATTAAATCGCCAAAAAGAAGGTTCGCAGATGACCTAAAGTTCTACCGGGTGGTTTCATAGTTAGTTGAATGCTGTTCTATTCAATCTGACATCGACGCATTGCTGGGTTGGTGCAAGCTAAACGGCACGGAAGTCAACGTTCGCAAATGTAACGTCATCACATTCTGTCGAACAAGGAATGCACTCATCTTCGATTATAGAATGAAAACAACCAGTACCGCTAGGGTGAGCACAGTAAAGGATCTTGGTGTACTACTTGACAGCAAGCTAAACTTCTCACAACAAATAGCAGCAGCGACCGCTAAAGCCTACGTGGTACTTGGATTCGTCAAACGAAATACGAAGCAGTTTGAAGACGTTTATTGCTTGAAGTCGCTCTACTGTGCCCTGGTACGCAGCATATTAGAATATGGTGGTCTTGTGTGGGTGCCATACCATGTCGTTCATATTCAACGGATTGAACGAATTCAACGCAACTTTGCGCTCCGCCGGCTGCCTTGAATTGACCCTGTACGACTGCCCCCTTACGAACAGCGATGCGCTTTGGTACGCCTACCGACGTTGGCTGATAGAAGGGTTCTTTTGCAACGGAATTTCATATTCGACATCCTAAGTGATAAAATTAATTGTTCAGCGCTCCTGGGTACAACTTAACGCTCCAGCAAGAATAACTCGGCGTACGGATTTCCTTCGACTATCTACGCATAGTACTTTATTCGGACAGAACAACCCATTTGACGTTTGTTGCCGTAGGTTTAATGAAGTGTCTGGCCATTTTGATTTTAACACATCCATCACAGTGTTCAAGAATAGTATTAGTCTTTAGTATAATCTGTCTGTACGAGTTATTCGAAGACAAGTAAATAAATAAATAAATAAAATAAGATTGCCAAAACGATGGATGAGAATAATGTGCGCCGGTTGATAAAACGTATTCCAGGAAAAGTCCGCAAATTTCTTCGAAATCGAGATGAATAATTTTTTTATGTATTTTTCCTTGAAAGTTCACATAAAGTCGAACATTTTAGTCAAAACAGAATACTATTTTGTTAATGTATATCCAAAATATGCACAATAGTCTATGTTCCAATTCTAGCTGGGCCACACCTTATTTCAAACGAGATTCTATAGAAGCTCAAACCAGATTAAATAGAATTAAACGAGATTCTGAAGAATTTCAAAAATGACATTCAGTATAATTTTATTAGAGATTCTGTAGAATCCAAATGAGACTCCAAAGAAAATCCAGAAATTACATTCAGTATAAACTCAAACGGAAAAATATCAATCAAGATTCTGAATAGTCTCGAACAAGATTGTGTAGAATCTCAAATGAGAAGCTGAGAAAACCTAAACAAGATTCTGTAGAACCCTAAAAACGACATTGAAAAAAATTGAACGATGTTCTAGGTAATCTTTTTTTAACTAGTTCATTTATTTGCGTTAGCTTTACGGAGCCGATAATTCATTGTTTTTAAATATAATGAATGACTTAACACTAGCATTAGTATGACTTGGGCCAAGCACTAGGTAATCTTGAACAAGATCCTAAAGACTCTCCAGCAGTAAAATATAGACAATTAGCGAGAATATAAAATCTCGTTGGCGAAACGTCCGATAATCTCCGAAGAGATTCTTTGCAGTTTAAAATGAGATTCAGTTTTATTTTAAATAAGATTCTGTACCATTCTAAACAAGATTCTGTATCCTAGAGAGTTTGAGCTGTTTAGTGGAATACCTGTAACTATAAATGAGAAGAAAAATTGGTATTTTCCATTTAAATTTAAATTAAATTGTGAAAGAATTGATATTACAATGAATAAAAACATTCTTAGGCAAATATTATGATATTCAATCAGTATTTTTTTTTGTTATTTATTCTGTTGTTTTGGCTGTTTATACAGAATAAATGTTAACATATTCAGTGATCAAACAATGATAACCTGGTAATAGGATTTGTTATCAATTTAGTATAATCCTTTGCTCGGGAAGCATCTACATAACCTCAAAACAGATTCTGCCAAATCTTAAATACGATTCAGAGAGAACTTAAACGAGATTTTGAAAAATTTAAACGAGACTCTGCGTTATTGTGACCGATATCCATAAGACTCTCCAACAATAATATTTATGATTTTAAGAGATTCTAAAAACTCGATTATGTTTGAAAATGTGATGTTTTTTCATCTCAAATAAGATTCTTTACAATTTAAAATGATATCTAGTTTTATCTTTTTTTTCCCATGTTGGGTATATTCATCACTGCGACCATTTCTTCTCTATTGTGATATATTCCCCGTATGTCGCTGTATCAGTATGCCGTATCACTATTATGTAAAGCGACCGACATGGACTGACTCAAAGCATATTCCCAGCAAGGTATTACATTCCGAATAAAATGCACGACTTGTCTGGGCTCTGTATTCCCAATATTAAAGGGTTCTGCAAACCCCTTAACCAGAAATGTACGCCTTTTATTAAATATTGCTGTACAATAACATGGCAGGTGTTGAGAGTCTTCCTTTTTTATGCCACACAATCGACACATATCCTCTTGAAGTTTTCCTATTTGCTTCAGGTGATGTTTGCATGGACAATGCCCTGTTATTGAACGAGCGTAAGTAGTGGTTTTTGATAATTCAAGAATTTTGCGAGTCATTGAAATGTTCGGATTTATGAACCGTTTCGCTTGCCTAGCAATGTGTGTGTTGTTCCAGTTGGTCTCCACTTTTATTTTTTCCCATTTCTTGATCTCCATCCTAAGAGAACAGGCAGACAATATATGTTAACTTGGTTTCGACAGGCCAATTTTTGAAGTGACATTGCACATTCCCATACATGTTAAGAATTAAATGTTGCTGATTTAAGAGTTTTATCTTAAACGAATGCAGAATGTGAAAAAAGTGAGATTCTATTGAATTTTCGATTAAATTCAGAATAATCTCAAACGAGATTCTGGAGAATGTCAAAGGACACTTTTATTTTTTTCAACGAAATTCTGGACAATCTAAACCGTGATTCTGTAGACTCTCAAACAATTATCTATAGAATCTACAACAAGATTCAATTGAAGTAGAATGCTACCGCAAACGAGATTCTGACATCTCAGAGATTCTGAAGAATCTCAAACGAAGTTTTTAACTGCCATAGAAACATTTCTTGCCTCCTAAAACCTCCGCTAGCCAAAATTGGTTTTATTTGCTTCAATTATTCTCAAAAAATGGCATTTCATTTGAATGGGAGTCCCCCCTCTCGGAGGATGGAGGGGTCTCAAACCACCAATGAAATATTTCTCTCCTTCAAAAACCTCCACCTACCAAATGTGGTTCCATTAACTTGATAAATTCTCGAGTTATTCAGAAATTTGTGTTTCATCTGTATGGGACCCCTCTTTCAAAAAGAGGAGGATATCGAGTCACCTTTGAAACATTTCTTGACTTCAAAAACCTCCACCTGCCAAATATGGTTCTATTTACTTGATTAGTTTTTGAGTTGCGCAGAAAAATGTTTTATTTGAATGATAGCCCCCCCCCCCCCTCCTTTCCAGAGGACGGAGGAGCCTCAAACAACCATAGAAATATTTCGCTTCCTAAAACCTCACATGCCATATTTGGTTCCATATGCTTGATTAGTTCTCGAGTTATGCAGAAACTTGTGTTTCATTTTTATGGGACACCCACCCCACTTTCAGAAAGGCGAGGGGTCTCAAATTAGCTTAGAAACATTTATTGCCTTCATTTATGCCTAGAAACATTTAAACCTTTACCTATCAAAATCAATTCTTGAGTAATGCCGAAATTTGTGTTTCATTTGTATGGGAGCCCACCTTTTCAGAATGGGAAGGGGTTTCAAGTTACCATTGAAACATTAACTGCCTTCAAAAACCCCCACATGCCAAATTTGTTTAGTTCAGGAGTTATACAGAAATTCATGAGTCATTTGTATGGAAACCCCCTCTTACAGAGAGGGGCGGGGTCTCAAACCTCCATAAGAACCTTCTCCGGCCTCGAAATCTCCTGCATACCAATTTTTACGCCGATCAGTTCAATAGTTTCTGAGTCTATAAAGGTCAGACAGACTGACAGAAATTCATTTTTATACATATAGATTGTATTGCTCAACTTAAACATCTTAGGCGTGAGAGGAAAAAATTGTAATATTCAAATGACATTCACCATTGAATATCATTTTAATATCACAGTGAATATAACAGATTCGGTATAACCAACAATCAATATGCAACTAGCGATTTGAAATTGGTTCACTGTTGTAGAACCCCTAGGTCCGAAGTACACCTTGCAGTCTGCACCTTGCAATAATTCTGGCGCTTTTCTGTACCTTTCGGTACTAGTATCTTTGTTGTTGTTTTGATTCGCTATGTTATTTTGACACAATACTTGAGGGTGTGTTGGTGTGAGTTACGTTATTGGGAGCAAATCATTAAGCTTGGGACCGGGGTGCTAGTACTTCCTGAGCCAACACTATCCACCCGCTGGTATAACTGTTAGGGAAACCCACTGTTAGAGCAACAATTTTATCACACATCATATTTCGAAATTCAGCGTCTGAAACAGTATAGAAGTCAGAATACAAGAATACATTCCGATCATGCTCTGAGTCTTGAACGAATAAGTGCACGTTCTTGCGATGACCGAACTGTGATGACATCCTCAGTGATTGCACTATGGAGAACACATGCAGTTACAAACTAGTCATGGATATTTGTCCCTGGATAACTAAAGTCAGATGATGATCGAAAAATCCCACGAATCATTCTTTGGAAAACATTGTTTCGCCTTGTGAATGTGAGTTCATCTGAATCTTCATCAATCTTCTTTCCATCTGATACAAGGCGCGTAAGAATAATTACAATTATATAGTTGACAACTTTCAACGATCAAGCATCTGTATAATTTTGATATTGTCAGATGGAAAAAAATGTTAAATTAACTTATGTTGAATTAACCAACCAAATTTTGTTTTAACCAATCTCAATTTTCGTTCTACTTTATGTCAGAAGGTTTGTTTATTATTTAGAAAATAAATAACTTTTCAGTATACATTAATTGTTATGTTATGTATTCTCCGTGCGAGGAGTAACGATTATGATGTAGAAGGAGATGTTCGCTCATCACCATGAGGCACCAAGAGTGAACAACAATGTTTTTTTGGCTAGAATGAAAGATGTGAAGAGAAAGTGTTGAAAGTTCCGTCAGAGGCGGCGGCAGGTAGGAAAATTAACAGATGTTTTTTGAAAATTGAGCGAAAGGGCATGTATCCAATGGTACTCGAACCATGGACGTCAATCTTTGCCTAACATCCCACCGCGTGGGTAGGTTGTAGCGACGGAACAAGTCCGCCACTTCAACAGGCAAAAGGTTGACGCATGGAAAGACGCTCATGTACCACTGTGGCTTGTATAGTTTATTCTCAGCGATCCATTGTGTGCACTCTGTTTACTGATGCGCACACGGGAGAGGAACTCTCTCCTTTTTTGGGTTCGTTTTGATTCGCAACGACTTTAGTGATCGTCATGGTGATGAGCGAACATCTCCTTCTACAACTTTTCAGTGAAAATCAGCCGCACATTTACAACACCTATTAATGCAAATTCAGGGTTGTTACGAGAAGTCTGAAAATAAATCCGCGCCAAATCCGCGCGAGTTCAAAATCAAATCCACGCCAAATCCGCGCGAGTTCAAAATCAAATCCACGCCTTCAAATCCAATCCACACACGAATGTTCTATAACTTATCAAGCATCAAATATATAGGATGGGGAACGGCTTCATCAGTAGGCGAACCTATTTCAAACAAGGGGTAAACAATAACATGCATCACTCATTTTTGGCAGTATGCTACAAATAATAAAAGTAGATTTTTGATTAATTTCCTTCAGAAAAACCCAGCGCTTGGAATAGAGTCTCGGTGGAGCTAAAACCGTTCCCCACAATAAGATTATCTGCGTTTTTGAGCCAATTAGACGCATTGTTCAAAACAGGAATGTAATTGAAAACTTCAGTGTGAAATAAAACCTGTAAAGAGGGAAACATAAGTCATGATGAGCTAAGTCAAATAAATTGACCGATAACCAACTTAATAAAAATGTCCAGACAAAAACAACCAATGACCCAAGATGTGATCCACGCTGGCCAAGTCCACCCAAGTGAGAAATCCTTAATTACAGAATGTTCTCCTCTGATCTTTGAAAAAGCTGCCAAGCCGTTCTAGAAAGTTCAACTAACATTTCAAGAAGTTTCTTCCGAAACTTCTGGGTAGTTATTTCTAAACTTGAGAGAAGTTCTTTCCTCAGCTTCTATGACGCATCGTCCTGAGCATTTTTTTCAGATTTTTGAGAAATTACAGATGCCCTTCTTGGTTAGCTCCCGTCTAAACTTTCGGGAAGTTTTTTTCTGAACTTCTGGGAAGTTCAAACTTGAATTTCTGGAAAGAACTCCAAAACCTCTGAAAAATTACAAACTTCAGAGAAGTCCTCTCCCCTCCACTTCTTCATGAAGCTCTGATAAGGCCTCTCCTGATTCTTGGGGAAGTTCTGTCTTGTATTCTGGTGTAATGATCTTTTGATCATGTAATTCTGGTAAATATGATCTTGAGCTTCGGTAATGAAGTTTCTACCTGACCATAGGAGAATTTTTTTTTCGAGGAAGTCTCTAAGTTTCTCAAATATGATTTGTATTGTTGTGAACCTTGATTTTCGTTGTGACTTAATAGTAAAGGACCAATATTACCAACGCTTTGACAGCAATTTTACGCATTGGTTTGAACACGCGTGGGATTGAACACTACCATAAGTAGGGACTCCATGTTACCCTCGGAAAGGGCCTATACCATACTTATCTCCAGGCCCATTGTGTCTCCAAGTGGCCCACCGCTTACGTTTCTTCAAGAATTTCTACTTTAAATGATACCTACGATAGTTTAAAACATTTCAACAAAGCTTCTTACCATATCTACTATACTGAGTTTAAATACTATACTGCGTACGTTTTAAATCCGAACTTCATAGAATATCTTTATTTGAAATTTAAAATCATTTCAAATGTCTGTAAAAGTCTGCAACATAAATAAAATGTCTGCTAAAAAAGTCTGCAATGAAAAGTCTGCAAATTAACAGACATGTCTGTGAATATGGCATCCCTGACCCTGACACTGAAAATAAACACGCTCTCGAGGGGTACGCCACTTTGCGATTGCACGTTGGATCCCTGCAAATCCTTATCAAATTCACAATATCCCTTCCTCTATCGCCATTAATCGCCACAGTATTATGAATCGCGAAATTAATCGCGCAATCGCGTCTCATCGTCACCAATTCCTACTCGAATCGCGAGCAGTGATATTGATGTCTGGCAGCCATGACATTTATATTCGAGCTGTTCTGTGCAGTGTCGAAATTTGTTTTGATTATATCGAGCAAATGAATCCAAGTAAGCAAGTTTTCCGAAACAAAATCAGTAGTTTTGTTTACGATTGTTTCGGTGCTAGAAATGGCAGACCGAATAAATTCTTTAAAAAACAGTTAGTATCTTCGCTTGACTATTCAATTATGGTAAATTAGTTTGAAAAGTTTGAATCTGTTATAAGATTCGATGTTGATGTTACCATCAATCAAGGATTCATCCAAATGCAGCAAAAAATACGCATCTACAGAGTAGAAGCTTCCAGTGATTCTGACACCTTTGCTGCAACTGCTGCTACCAGGAGGATGGACAGGATACTCATCTAGAGTGAAAGCTAATCTCTTTCCGGATAAATATTTGAAACCGTGAACGTGAGCTATTTTCCAATAGTCTTTATCTTGCAGAACTACTTATTTGCCGCTACGTATCACACTTCGTACTTCATTTTCATTACTTACAGGAATTACATTGTTAGCTACTTTTTCGTGAAAGCGTTTGGTTCTATCTGCTTTGCATCGTTCAGGTTCACCTTTAAACATCCATAAAAAGGTTTTGATATTCAGGTGAATTATTTGTTCCTAAGTCTGAACGAATGCTTTTCGTTGGGATAGCGGGAATCCATCAAATCCAAAGTATCAGAAATATTTGAGAATATAAATTCAGCATCATAGACTTCATTTTATAATGTACCATTATCAGCACTACGGATTTCAACATTTTCATCTGGATTTTCTACAGAGCATTTGATCTGTTCGTCGTCTTCTACGAAGTCCTGATCTAAAGTGTTGGCGTCATGTTTTCCAACTTCTCTATTCGACCGTTGGTTCGATGCAGTCGGTCGCAGAATAATACTTTCGCCAAAATCCATATCGTTTCTGTCTATACCCAACTCTAATAATGTTTCGATCGCTTGAGCTCTGGATTCATCGTTTTTCTTGCGATGTCTGGAGAAAATTTTACTGATTTAATATTTGAAAGCGAGAAATGTCATTTTATTTCTGGCAGTTCTGGTTGTCAAATTTTTCGAGCAGTTCCATTCTGTAAGCGATAATTTTTATTCTGATCGCATTGTCATCGCGCTCTCATCGCGATTGATCATGCTAATCGCATAAAATGCTTTCAGTAGAAAGAAAACCGTCATCATCGTGAAAATTGTCATGCCAGGAAGCTTTATTTAACGCTCTTCGTGGGAGTTGCACCCCTCGCACGCTCTGGTTTACTCATTTTGTTAATTCATTTAACTCATTCTGCACGGAAAAAAATCCGTGCCCGGATCCGTGAACTGCAGTCATGAATTCGAGAACAAGCAAAAACTACACCGTGAACTGAATCACGTAATCATGAACTAAATCACGTTTTTAGGTAAAAACCCTGAAAACGTTAACTAGTTCACGGTCCGTTTTCATTTTCGTGAACGCTTTTGTTTCTGTGTGGGTATATCAATATGGTGATGAACGAATCCGCGCCAAATCCGCGCCAGAACGAATTTTATGAACAAATCCGCGCCAAATCCGCGAAAATCGCGAAATTCGCGAAATTCGCGAAATCCGCGCTGCCGTAACAACCCTGCAAATTGTATTTGATGAAACCGAATATTACATAAAATAACATAAATTGTCTCACATCAACATCAAAAAAATATTTCGATTTGATATTGAAAAGTTTTTCAAAATTTGATTTTGACTCGGATAAAAATAAATCAACATTTACCCCTTTTAAGCCCACCGCACAGATAAAATAACACCGCACGTTTAGATTGACGTGGGAAACATTGTCCGTCTGTGCCAACATTGAAGCACACACATATGTAGCCATTGTAGAGTGATACACATTTCTTCCTTTCCACGTCTAACTGATTCAACACTGCACAAAACCAATACAGAAAGTACACTCTAATCAAGCCAATCGATAACGATGAAAAATTGATGATAATGATAGGCTCCCTTCACGGATTCACATATAAGTTACAACTGGAGTAAAATATGTACCCAAAATTGTGACGTTTCGATCAAAATATCCTCCGCTAATCCCGTTAACCCACAAACAGAAAGAAGTCCGAATCACTCATCACCGGGTTGACACACTCTCGAGTCACGTGTGTGTTGACTGGATTTGTTTATCAATTGGCTTCGCTTCTTCGTTTACATATTACATATTCACTACCAATGGGCAGTAGTTGTTGTGAAACTGCTGCATGGTTGTACGGCGACTTTCTTTTCTCACCATTTACTAGCACTGTGACACTACGCAGCCCGAATGAAATCACATATTGGATACACACTACGATTCACTCGAGTTGAACATAATTCCGATTAAAAACAGCCAAAAGCTATAACTTCACAAATTAATGACAATAACACGCACAAAACAGTGCAATTCGTTGGATTTGACTTCCACTGACACTTCTCTCTCGGCGATTGGCACTCTGCGCACGGCTTACTTTGACCCACAAAATCTGCCCCGATCAGTCAGAGCAGCATCACTCGCGCGGTTCTCTAGTGGGGGGACAATAATTTTTCACTCGATTAACTTATTTTGTCTGTTTATCAACATTATCGCCGCACTTGTTGCTACCGCGAGGGGTCGAATTTTCCTTCTCACAACTGCAGAATATTGGATAATTTGCGATACCGACGTCGACGACGACGACGACAATAACAACGCGACAAAAATGTAGCCAGCAAAGCGACTGCAACACACATCCGACCGTCAGTCCCGTCAGACACCACTGACATTACCGTGCCCGTCTTCGGTTCGAATTTTGCCAGGCATTATGAGTGTTTCGCTCGCTCATCCACACACAACTCGGTCGGGGAGGGTGAGATGTTTAAGTGCGATCGGAATAGTTTTAACTTCGAACCCACGGCTGTGTGAGTTGTTTGCGGCTTTTCAAGCGTGTACTCATGGTAGGTACATATGCACCGTTTCAATGGGATTTTGCTTTGGTTGAGTACGGGTTGATGGAAACACACTCGTCCGTTTGTTTTTTTTTTTTGGGATGAGGAAATCAATCAATAAATTTATTGTTCTAAATTGGTAGCAGAACATTCTGGATAATATTATGCGTAATATCGCCAGACGAGAAATATTTCGGCCGAACTCGTTTAGGCATCTCAGAGGGGCACTTAATTGTTTCGGCTCTCGAGTGTGAGTGAGCACACTGTGCGACCGTTTCACGTGACTGTGCATTTGCGGGTGATGTGTTAAGATATTCAATGTTTTGATATATGTTTTCTCGGTCTTTCTTCGATCCATAGTGGTTTTATTGAATGAAGATGAGAGAAATCGAAGTGAACTAATTTGCTTTTCAAATATCTGCCAGTAGAATTTTAAAACAGTTATTTATGCAACAAGCCAACATTAACAATACGTAGTAAATTTGTTCCAACTATTTTGTCTTGCACTGTGCCGTCCGCATATCCCTTGCTACGTTAACGAGCTTCTACTACTACGATGAATGTTAATTCGAATGTTGCATCACTTGTAGATGTTGCGCAGGCCGTATGCACCAAATGAAAATGTTTACGTTTAATACAGGGGAACATGTGGCGAGTACGAAAAATTGAAGCGTCACGAAATATGCTTAGGTTTTGAATGTTAATAACTAATTCATTTCATGACCAATTTTCAAAATCTTTGCACTAGTCTATCTGGAATATTTCTTTGCATCAGTTTTAATATTGAAATTGATTAATTTTCGACATTAAGCTATTGTTAATAACGTAAATACAAGGTGATGTCCTATAATGTTGATTTTTCAGAGTAAAATTATCAAATGCACAGTATAATCATAGACTAACTCTAAGACCAGTAGGTCCCATACAAAAACAATTTTTTTCTTGACTCAGTCAGTACTAGAACATCGGTCCCAAGCTCGGTCCCAGGCTTAATAATGCACCCCTAATAATGAACTCACATGAACACACTCTCAAATATTCTGTCAAAATAACACAGCAAATCAAAACAAAGGAGCAAATATGTATAACAAGGTGCTGGCTTCAAGGTGTAATACGGACCAAGGGGTTCTACAACAGTGATCCAATTTCAAATCGCTAGTTGCATATTGATTGTTGGTATAATCATAGACTAACTCTAAGACCAGTAGGTCCCATACAAAAACGATTTTTTTCTTGGCTCAGTCAGTACTAGAACATCGGTCCCAAGCTCGGTCCCAAGCTTAATAATGAGCCCCTAATAATGAACTCACATGAACACACTCTCAAATATTCTGTCAAAATAACACAGCAAATCAAAACAAAGGCGCAAATATGTATAACCAGGTGCTGGCTTCAAGGTGTAATTCGGACCAAGGGGTTCTACAACAGTGAACCAATTTCAAATCGCTAGTTGCATATTGATTGTTGGTATAACCCTAGCACAGACTTCATATTTAAGCAAGAAACGTCTCCTAGGCGGCCACTTTTTGCATTTTGATTTGATTTTGAGACAGTTGTGGAGCTGTGCAGAGTAAGATCTGCTGTAGGAACGCAGTTGGCGGCATCAAGCACCCTGGAGGGTGTACTGGCGAGCAATCGTTATCCAGATAGGCGTTGGTGCCGCTATTCCCGCCATCCTCGCTGCGAGAAACATAAACGTAGGGTATGTGTCCCTTGACTTAGCCTATAATGCAATGATCGATTACATTTTTCATTATAACTCATAAAGTTTTTAAGCTGTAAGCGAGATTCAACTAGTTAGACACTTGCTAAGATAAGTTTGATAAGATATTTGGTAGTATGTATCACGAAAAGATACACAACTCTTTTTATTAAGTCAGAAACATTCGAGGGATATGGATTTAAAGTCGGTCTTTAGGCACCAAATTGGGTGTTGTGGGGAAAGTCGTCCAAATCTTGAATAGCAAACCAATCGTTATCAGTGGTAAGCTTAAAGCTAAAATAAAGATTTATTAGCCTGATTATTAGCATAACTTTACAAACTTACATATTTTGGTGAACCTTCGAAAACGAAAGGTATCTTATCTGGACTTCAAGGGTCAACACTATTGCAATATCCGCACTGTAGTTATAAATTCTATAAATTTGCATGTCTTTAGAATATAGTTACGATTACTTACTATTAAGTTTACGATCTGGAGTATGTTTATCTAGATTTAAGAAATATTTCCTTTAGGTTATGAATTCCACGAACTGATGGTAACATTGTCATACCTTTGCAGAGTAAACTCACTACTGCATGTAAATAATATTTAAATTTTCACTTCCAACCTTATATAATTTTAGGCCTAATTTAGTAAATTTCACTTAGAACAACAAATTTCACTTATAGAATAATCAATTTAACTTAGAATAATCAATTTCACTTAGGATAAGAATTTCATGCTAGTTCGCTATTGCACATCAATACAATGAGTCATTGTGGTGTTCAATTCGTTTGACTACCATACATTGTCTTTCTCCTTTTCAGCTATCTACAACAATCACCAGTTGATTGGTCATTGTGTTGTTTGAACGTCGACTGACCACCATGATGACCACAGGCTTATTCGGCCACAGTTGAGCTGTGGCAGGGAGTGACGTGGCATTGGGTCTATTCGTGAATGCAACTTCGTCCCATTCGATGGATTTATTACAAAATGTAGTCGTTGTACGGATTTTTTTCTTAATTTATGAATTAAGGCATTGATAGCTGTATTAGAATGAATGAATACAACATTTCACAAAACAAGTAAAATTGCCTCGAAACTCTTAAGTGATGATTGCATATATGAGTTATCAGCCATTCAATAATGAAAACATTATAATTCACTATACAATGATGTTGTCTCTTCGATTTATGTTTAGATGAGCCACTTGAATATAAACAACTGCAATCTCATTCATTTCCACTTGAAATTTAAACAAAAGCAACGTTTTTACTACGATATTGATACAACAGGCCATAGTTGGGAACATACAAAAAATATGTCCCCAACATTGGGTCTAGGATTTTATTGTAAAATCATTGTTATTTTAGCTATGTGACTAGTAATTTTGTAACTTGTAACTATTTTCTGAACATCCAGACTGCATAACATGCTTTATCGATTCAATTAAGCCAAATTTAGATCACTTGAAGATCGTGCAGATCATCTGTTCAGCTTAACCAGAGAAATTATGATGCCCCAAAAGTTCGAGAAATCGAATATTACGCGAAAGTGAACAACTATAAGTTGATTAATATTGCCTCAATTGCTTCGGATTACATCGGTCATCCTAAAAGCAACATGATTTTGTTGATTATCGCTAAAATAAAGACACATTTGGTACATAGGCCGAATGAAGGCGCTAGGCTAACATTACATCCCCTTACCCTATAACAAATATTTCATAAAATGATTCAGTATTGAATATAATTGAAGTTTGCTTTTTCTTGTAATCGCTGCCCGCTGTTTGCTGGCATTTGAGGATTTTCCTATCACAGTCATCATTCTCATATAACTAGTTGTTTAATGCTGGTAATGTTCTCTTCAAATTCCAATCCAGTGCTTGCAAGTGTTTCTTACGTTATCGCGCTTTGGAAAAGTCCTCACCATTCGATAGGAATCAAATAATATCGAGAAAGTGTAAGTGAAATGTCGCAGCATATGGCTGCAAAGTATGTGCTTGAATCGTTCAAGCGTTCAAAGAGCAGCAATCAGAGCGACCGCCCAAGCAGCCAAGAACAACTGCCGAAAGAGAACTCGCTGTTATCGTCGCCTACTGGTTGGGACGCTGGAGAAGGTCCTTCAACTCGAGATAGGAAATATTAATATATTTTCGTCAAGGCAGGCTT
>JASCZW010014993.1:0-21609 GCA_034211315.2 Aedes japonicus
AGTGAAAAAGACGATCTCTCCCTAATTCTCCAAAAATCAACAATCTCCACAAAGACATTAAGTTCACTCATGAAATAGAAAAGGATGGAAAACTTGCATTTCTCGACCTTCTAGTAGTGAGAGAATCATTGTCACCATCTCCTTTAGAGTTTGAAATCTTCAGAAAACCCACAAACACCCAAAGAGTCATCCCATACACTTCAAACCACTCTCTTTCAGCACAAAATGGCCACTTTCCACCACATGATCCACCGGATGTTGGACCCCTTCCTCTCAATAAAACTGGAAAAGTCAAAGAATTAGGATATATCTTCGAAACTGCCAGACTCAATGGGTACGAAAAGAGGACAATTCAAGCGATTATCAACAAAAAGGAAAAACATTTTCTTAGGAAATCACAAACAACCCTCTCTAGACTCACCTGAACCCCTGAACTGTTTTCCCCACGAAATACATATTTTGTTTTTTACTTGCTCTGGATAGTTGTCATGTTTGGTTGAAATTTCTGTGTCATTTGTATGCGAGCTCCTGCCCCCCCCTCCCTCGCAGAGAGGAAAGGAGTCTCGAACCACCATAGAAAAAATACTGCCTCCAAAACCTCAACATGCCAAATTTGATTCCAGCTGCTTGAATAGCTCTCGAGTTATGAAGAAATTTGTGTTTCCTCCTTCTACCAGACGGGGAAGGAGTCTCTGAACCATCACTAGAACTTTCTCCGGCCCAAAAACCCTTGCATACAAACGTTCATAACAGTAGAATTCTCATGTCTGGTAGAAAATTGTGTTTCATTTTGTATGATAACACCCCCCCCGTTTTTCCAAAGAAGGAGGGGTTTCAAACCACTGTGGAAACATTTCTTATCTTCAAAAACCTCCACATGCCAAATTCGGTTCCATTTGCTTGATTAGTTCTCGAGTTCGGGGACGGGAAGGAGTCTCTAACCATCATAAGAACTTTCTCCGGCTCCAAAACTCCTGTGTACGAATTTTTATAATAATAAGGATAGTTTTAATGGTCTGGTTAAAATTTGAGTTTCATTTGTATGAGAGACCATCAAAGAAGGGGATCTCTAACCACCGTGTGAAATATGTCTTGCCTCCATAAATCTCCATATGCCTAATTTGGTTCCATTTGTTTGATAAGTTCTCGAGTTATGCAAAAAACTTGTTTCATTTGTATGAAAGTCATCTCCTTACTGATAGGGGAGGGTTCTAAGACTACCATAGCAATATTTTTGTCTCCTAAAACCCCCAAATTTCAAATTTGGTTCTATTTTCTTGATTAGTTCTCGAGTTGTGCACAAATTTGTGTTTCATCTGTATGAGTGCCCTCTCCAGGTTCAGACGAGGTAAAGATAAAAATTTTCACATTATGAAGAATTCGCATGTTCGGTTGAAATTTGTGTCTTCATTTGTATGAAACAATCCCCCCCCCACCACAAAGAGGATGGGGTTCGAACCAGAGCTTGAAAATATCATATTCAATTTCAAACTGCACCCTGACTGAGTTGAAATATTAGTCATCACGCACTGTTCTCACGAACATGAAGTCGCAACACAAATTTGCCTTCATGAATATCTTGTGCATGATGAATCAACTTGTTTTGTGTTGCTTAAATTTGATCATTCATTCGTTCCGGAAAGCAGTGAATGTACGTATCGGTTCAGCAGAATGTCCCCGGTCGGTTCAGCAGTTTTCGATTCTGAAAGGTTCAGACAGACAGAAATTCATTTTTATATACATAGATAGATTATAGTCTGAAGTTACACGACACAAAATATGACACGGCATAAAATATATCCGCCAGTAAAGTTGTAGCAACTAGACTGAAGCCTGTCCACGTTAAATTTCGGACACCAAAAAAGAACAGCAAAACAAATTTACACATAATTCAACAAAACCGATTGTTTGTTTCAGAATAATAGAATTATATCTGCATTAGAAACAGTTGTTTAAGATAAAAATCCTTCTTTCTGTAAAATTCTCAACATTTCTGTGGATCACCCGCCATCAGGTTCCGTACGGTATCCTTAGATACGGACGCCGTGACGATTCTCCATCATCTCTTAAAATCATCAGTACCATTTGCTTAATTCTTAGTTTTGAAGAGTTTCCGCTTAACTAGAGCCCAGTACTCCTCTACTGGGCGAATTTCTTGACAGTTTGGTGGACTGGCTGTTTTTGGCATATCTTTGACCTCTTGTACCTTATACCATTCCAGGACGGATTTCGGATTGTGACAAGAGGCCAAATCATGCCAAAACAGAGCTGGAGAGTCGTGGCTTCTGATAAATAGCAATCGCCTTTGCAGACATTCTCTCTCGTACACATCCTTATTGATAGTGTCACAACTCTGTTACTGCAACAAGTTTTTTTGCTTTTGTGCTGATTAGGTCAAACAAGATATCCAGTTGAGTAAAACCTGTTTTGTTCATTGGATATAAGATACAAGTCTATTATTATTCACCCTTTTTTTGTGGCTTCAAAGAGATCAATAAACTAATTATTGTAGTCACTAAGTTGCTTATTATTTTTTAATAACCAACTACCACCACTGGGAACTCAACCTAGTACTGAAATTCTAGCTGTAACATCACATGATATATAATCACTACAGTTAAACTTCTCAACTATTCAACTATTGAGATTTCTGACTTTATTGTCCTTGATGACCAACGGCAGCAAAAAAGCCCGATCTTAGTAAGCCTACTTTTCAGAAAGAAAACAGGCTAGATCCAAGCCGATTCTAATTAAACATATCGAAGTCATTCGCTTCCATCCACATTGTGTTTGGACCATTACAGTGGCAAAACTTTTTTTTTTCCACATTGATCTAGGTCATCAACGTCCGCTTCGAGAGTCGTACCCGTCGTCGTCGCCAAGGGGATAATCACTGGGAAAACATGTTTTGACTGCGCGCTCCGCTCGTTCAGACAATTTTTTTTCTGTCCCCGAAAAGAGTCGTCCGTTTTCATTTGCAATCAAACGCAACCGTGACATTCGACAGACTTGTGATTTTCCTCTCCAAATTAGACCATTGACGTAGTGGCGCACCGCGTGGTCCCCAGAGAGCACCTATTTTGAACAAAAATAACCCTGTTGTCTGCGAACGGCTCTTTGGCTGTATAGCTATATCGAACCGCGTGTTAAGAAGTGCCTGTGGTTATTCATCCAGTTAGCATTTCCGATGAATTTATTAGCGATAGCAATCTCATCTAGCTTGCCTTAACTTTTATTACCCCCCATCTAATAATTTTTATCAACATCGTTCTTCTTGCTTGCCCGGGCTTCCAACTAGTAGTTCGCATATTGTTGGCACATTAAAGTAACCTAAACTTCCGATTCACACAAACACTCAAACTTGCCGGCGCGAGCAGCATAGCCAATGGCAGCCAGTAGCATTGAAGGCCAGTCATAAAAAAACCTGAGACATTCATTCGAGACTGCAAAGGCGAATTCGGGTTGACTTGATTAGCTTTGAAGAGCGAAAAACCATGCTTACAAATGACGACGACGACGACGACCGCACAACGTACGATTTATTGCCCCAAAAATGGAAAAAATCTGCAACTAAAAACATGTTGAGCGAGACGTCTGATCGCTTCATATGCGCGGTGCGTCGTTCTTGAGATTATTTGCGAAAAAAAAAACTGCGCCAATCAATTTCCCCCAGTATAAAAGGATAAAAACAATTAGCAAGCGGCGACCGACAAACAGAACTCGGTTTGACACCAAGTATTGGTCAGCTATCAACGCGGTCGATTATAAAGCTTCACACAATTTCAAACGGGCAAAAATCGCCGTCGCCGTCGTCGTCGTCAAAATATTGAGTTTGCCCTACCTTGAACCCGAATTTCGGACGACGGTGGTGCTTCTTCTTCTTCGCGGGGTCCGGCGGAACGGGGGGATCTCGGTTCCGTTTTGTGTGCTGCTGCTGCTACCTCATCGCTTGTTTTTGTGAGCGTTGGTTGGATGCGTGAATGGCGATGTGTGTTGTTAGTGTTCGCAGTCGCCCGGCCCGAAGCGGAGATATTCGCATTTTGGCAATTGATGATTATGATGATGGTTACCCGAAAAGCTCTCTCTCACAACCACCACCACCGATGCGCCGACCGTGTAAAGTGGTGGATTTAGAGCCCGCGGGTGGAAGTATGGTTAGGAAGTGATACCTCGGCTTCAAAGGGGGGACTCTTTCCTGATTTTCGTTGTATTAGGAGGGTAAGGTGATACGTCTGTCTGGAAGGTTGTTTATTTTTTAGTGTGCGCTCTTTTGCTGTGACTGTATGGAATAACTTCTCAAGGACTATGGTGTTGGTATAGTCCATGATGTTGGCAAGAAAAATAATGCAGACTGAGTATCTGTCGATAGGTTCTTATCATTTATTTCAATGAACAGAAGTGTTTGGAAGAATGTTTTCCGCTACCAATGCCAATGATTTGAATTGGAAAAAAGCTACTATTTTGTAATACCTAGGATTTCTGACTCAGGTTTTGGTCTATTGAGCTCGGCTAACATTTTGCCCGTTTTTCTCAAAAAGATCTTCACACATAATTTAAAAAATCTCCTGCAGAACACTGTGGCTTAAATGGCCACGAAGCGTGAGATTTATTAGCGCTTTAGAAGCCCATTTTTTGTGATAGGGTTTCTTGAAGAAGTTTGAAGTATATTATCTTTCTAAGACATATTCGGAAAAGAGGCATGTAATGTGATAGAAAACCACCACCAGTGCAAGACTTCCCGAGCAAGAGACAACAACATACGAATACCTAATTTTGATCTTGATAACTGGCCTTGGTATTAAATCTGAGCTTCTTAATAGGTAAAATACCTACGCAAAATACCTAAGAATTGCAAGCAAAATGTCTCGAATAACTCGTAATTTTGGATACCTGAGAATACCTGAGAGGTACTATTTTGGTATTAAATACCTCAATTTGGTATTTGCATAACATTGTGGGAACAAGAAGAAACAAGAGTCGAGTTATTAGTACGAGACACTGAAGAAGTCTGCACATTGTAGACGAAATACGCGTATCTGTCGAAGATAAGCAAAGGTAGTTGGAATTAAATGGAGATTACTAATTTTTCTTCTAATTTATAGTTACAAGTATTCCACTAAACAGCTCAAACCCTCTAGGATTCATTGTGGGAACAATTTTATGGTATTATCCTCAGGAATTTTATCTCCTTATCTGAGCTCCTAAATACCAAGGCCAGTTATCAAGTTATTCGGTCTAGCTTGGGTTGCCATGGCGTACAGTTCATCCCATTGGCAAGATCATAATGTACATACCTTTAATCCTCACTATGACCCTTCAAAGGTTCAAAGGTATAAGAAATTTCTTCAGAGTATAATCGACTTGCGATGTTCGAAAAAGATTGTTTCACTAAAATATGCGACCCTGTGATGAGGTTTCGGGTGGGCTTAGATTTTTTCGGATTAAATTCTGTGATGGTTTTTCGAGTGGGTCTTGATTTTTTTCGAGTTATTTCACTAGATTTGCTCAAATGTGAAAATTAGTTTTCAGGAATTGGTAGGAATAATCTAATTTAGTTAGGCATTAAGATCGCTTACCAGTTTGTTCCACGGAAGCAGTTGTATTCATGTACTTTTCAAATATTTAGCCCGTATTGGCTACTTACCACCTCACGTTTTGAGTCTGTATTTTTACACTTTTTGGGGATCCAGAAGAGATTCCTCTCTACAGCCACCATTTGTTGCGTGCGTGCAGGGTGGGCGGAATTGTCACCTTCCTGGGATTGATGGTCCCGTAACTTGTTCAGTTGGGCAGCTAATCTCCCACCAATGCGAAGAAACCACGACGCGAACTGGCGGCCTTGCTGAGTTCTTCAGTCTCAGCCAAGTTCTGCTATTAGTTAGATTCCAGCTCCGAAATGTCTAAAAATCTAGAAGCAGTAAGAAGGTCCGAAGGTAATGCTATTAGAGACAGATTGCCAGTCATGGTTATAAACCTTAACGGAAGTTCGTAGGAATGCATGGATTCAAGATCAACAAGAACTGTTTATTCTCTTCCAAAAAAATCGCTTTGATAGGGTCCTAATTTTCGATTCGCCTCATTGTGTAGTTCTTTTTTAAGTGGTGCAATCCTGCGCTTATGTAATAATTAATGAAACTGATCCCTTTTGGTGGGCCCTGCAACATTCGGCCGGCGTGAAACCCTTTACTATGTATGCGTAACTTCTTCATAGCGTTACTGTACATGAGGCTTGATCAACAAGAGCATGATACGGGATTAGATAAGGAACGTCGAAAACTACATGACATGAAAGTTGCGCAATACTAAATGTATCTATGGGGTAACTGAATTGAAATTGTTGGAGGTATTTTATCAGCGAATGATATCAAACTTGATACAGACAAGCTCAAGTTCAAACGTAATTTTCGTAGATCCAAAACCGCAGAGGAAGCACCAAGTTTTCGAGACTGGTTGACTACAATACTGGAAAGCAAAAAGTACACACTCATACTTCAGACTTTCATGAATTCCTCGCTTAATGATTTCAGTTACAATGGTGATTCTTCGGACAAAGTAAGGACATAACTAAAAAGAGTTCTTTGTCTGATACTAAACAATATTAAAGTACATATTACTTCGGAACACCTTAAAATTCGTTTATGGTAATAAATCATAACTAATTCAACCTCAGCATTTCGTATGGTTTCTTTTGGCACTAATTCCCGCTTCCAGACGGCATGGCGTACTTTCCACGAGGTATGGCAAGTGACGCTCGTCGAGTGTTTCCCATGTTACCTGAAGAGTTTTAAAGAGCAGATTTGAACACAAAAGAAGAAAGTTTCTTGCGGATCTTTTGAAAAGTCCTTCTCCTGAATATCTAGGACGTATCTTCCGAGCTTTGGGAAAGTTTTTTTTCCTGTACTTCTGGGAAATCCATCTTGGATTTCTGAAAAAAAAAAATTTAAGCCTGTGGAATGTTCCAAACTTCTAGGTAGTCCTCTTCCCTTAACTTAAACTTTGGAGATGTATCATATCATATTTACAAAAATTCTGAGTATCCGTGCGGCAACCGACTAGGCTTAAGAGCCAATGAAAATGAAATTTACTTTTCGTTATTTCGACCCAAGCACATTGGTGGTCCTCATGAATCGAGCTCTTGGTCAATTTCCTACCGCTTCTGTCTAGCATTACTTTTGCTAGACACACGCCTCAAAAGCCTTTGGCGATGTCCACATTAATTTTTATCAGTTCGCTGAGAGGTGGAAGGTAATTAGTCACTTCGGCGCCAACATTTGATTAGGGCGAATCTGCTTTTGTAAACAAACACTTTGTATTCTAATTTATCGGAAGTCGAATATCTACAATTTCTTGAAATTGAATGAATCAGCGGATAGAGATAAAGCTCCTCTTCCTTAAAGAGTGCATAATTTGCATTTGTGACCTTAAGTTCAAGAGAAAATTACTATGAAAGCCATTGTTTACAAATGCAGATACGCCCTAATCTAATGTTGGTGCTGACTTGTTTCCGAGCGGGTGAAGTGACGGTCGACTCGACTTTTATAATTGTCCCCTGTGAAATCTCTGCCCTGTGTCAGAATCGAAAGGTAGTTGGCTCGGTTGTAGGCTTACAAAGGGAAGGTTTTTTTAGATCGAACTGGGAAATAGAACAGAGGTTGTTACATCTGAACCGAAGAGTAAATTTTTTGAATATTGCACAGAACATGACATGCAGTGAGTGACCACAAACGGTATTCCGATTTCACTAAAAATAACTGAGATTGAGCAGGAATAGGATATTTGGACTGAGGATGCATCATTTTTCAAACTTTTTGCGTCTGAATTAAGCTTTACTGATAAGGTTTTGTTCCGTGGAATTCGAATTGTTGTCCCAGAAAAACTGAGAATCCGCACTCTTGAGTTGGTCCATGTAGGTCATCCAGGTATGAATCTGCTGATACAAATATACCGTCTTTTATTACGTGTCTAAAATTGGACGCAAAAGTTGAGAAATATGTGAAGAGCTGCCGAGTTTGTGTAGTAGCAGCGGCAAAAACTACCATCTGAGCCATGGCTACACGAGGCTATGGACTACCTAGGTCCCCTGGTCATTACCTACTAGTAGTAGTTGAATATTTTAGCCGATATATCGAAGTTCATGCATTGAAGAAGAAATACTTCAGGGAAACAATCAAGGGACTAACCAAGATCTTATCACGGTTTGTTCACAAGCGAGGAATTCCGCGGTTATTGTGAATTAATCAACATCGTGTTGATCACCACGACTCCAAATTAACCGAATAAATCACTATCGGAAACGATTTTTGATTATAACATCTACGATAAAGTTCAAACCATTATTCAGATAAAAGACATTGATAAAGAAATAGCACACTTACAAAATTTTACAGTACTCGGTAATTTTTACCGAACTTGCAACAGCTGAACGTTTGGAAATCTGATTTACCGGATTAGGTGAAACTTTACAGTATTCCGGTAAAAAATGTTGTGGAGTAGTTTGCCGGATACATGACCGGTAAACTTAGCTCAAAATTGATAAAACTTTCGTCAAAAGTGGAGTCACTCAGCAAACTTTGTTCAGAGATAAACAACAATCTGGTTAAGGTAGAAATTAGAAATGCGTTGAGAAGTAATTCATTGGATAGCTTTCAGAAGATGTTTCCGCAGTAAAGTCAAAGCAGTGGAATGAAATGCACATAATAGCTGTCGCGGTGCATGCAGTTAAATAGTTGTTTTCCCACGGAAAATTCCGCGAGACAAGAACCGAAAGATAAAGTGGTTCGTTTTCGAAAAGCCTGTAAGTTAAACTGCCGTAGAATATTGCAGAAAAAGTGATATTTTATCTCGAGTTTCTCTGTCGCATCCATTTGTCGGTATACAAAGGTACATACATTCATCAGTCGTTTGATTTGCGTTGTATGCTTAAATCCCGCATGGCAGAAGAAACAAACACGATTACGCAATAACTCAGTCGTTAAGTCGGATGGTGATATGACCGTTGTGGATCTCGCGAGTCTTATGCAGACTCAACTGGCTAGCTATCAACAGACTGCAAGACTTCAAAAACTGGGAGCCTCTCTCACATCTCTAACATCACAGCTGAGTAAACTTCGGGATGACATCGCCTCGGATATGGAGAGACTACGAGAGGAGAATAAACGAACGTTTTCCACAATTTCATCTTCGATCGGCAAGGCAAACAAACAGACATCGTTGGCACTGGATAGATCCACTCGTATGAACGACCTAGTAGTTATGGCATTCCGTTTGTGGATGGTGAAGACCTGCTATCGTTTTTTCATGCATGGTGTAGAACTTTTCGGCTACGTTGAGAGCAATTTCCCACTGGTCCCATCCGTCGGCTATCAAAAGGAGCTATGTCTGCTGGCAACGTGTATATGATCTTGGTGCAGTTTGCAATCACCGTCCAGCGGAATGACTTTTACTCCCGGTATCTACGCTCTCGTTCCTTGTCACTCTCTGAGATAGGATTCTCAGTGAACAAACGAATCTACATCAATGAAAATTTGGGACCTAACATCAGATATTTACGGTCCAAGGCATTGCAGCTGAAGAAGGAAGGAAAGCTGAATGGGGTGTTCACGCGTGGAGGCTTCATTTGATCACTTTTTTTAAAATAACAAATAAAACATTCAAACACTTTTTTCAAATTTTCGCTAGTAAACACGAATCACTCAGTCAAGTTTTTAGTACGAGACACTGAAGAAGTCTTCACATTGTAGACGAAATACGCGTATCTGTCGAAGATAAGCAAAGGTAGTTGGAATTAAATGGAGAATACTAATTTTTCTTCTAATTTCTAGTTACAAGTATTCCACTAAACAGCTCAAACCCTCTAGGATTTACTATCCGCTGGTTTCATGTGTTTTCTCAGCTTCGCCTTCTCCAAATCTCAGAAAGTTTCGATAGGGCGAATCTCTGGTCAGTTTGGTTGATTCACCTCCTTTGGTACAAGTACGACATCGTTTCTTTTGTAACATTCTAGTGCATATCTAGTGCATATCTGGATAATTCTGGAGAAGTAGAAAACTTCTCCGGAATTATCCAAGTCTCAGAAGGTCGATTTTTAATTTTAAAAAGGCATCAAACAAAGTTTCGGAAATTTCTTATATTCCTTTTTCTTGGGAGATTCATGGATTAAAAAAGTCAAACTTTGACCGCTTTGGGGGTCTAGTTGACGAAATCCGATTGAGCTCAAATATTGCATGTAGAACTTTTTTCGAGGAGACCAAATTTTTGAGCACTACTATTTTTTTGAAACACGATGGCCAATTTTTTCCCATTCATGATGAACACAGATGCACAGCTTAAATCTAAAGATATAACAGAATTTAATTCAATGTAATATGGACTATTTAAGAACTCTTTTTGGCTTGAAAAAGAATGTGTATGAAAGAAATAAGAAATGTTCGATTTATTTTTTAATTTTTGAACTTCAAATGTCTGAAGCATAAAATGAAAATTTTATTTTAATTCTTTTTTTTATTTATTTTTAAAATTTCCAGTTGGAAATTCATGATTTTTTATCAACACCTTTTTTTGTCGGGAGGTCACGTCGTATTACATTTGCATCAAGGCGCTGGGATCAGATTATTGCAGCCATTCATTCTTTTTCATATTTTAATCTACATTATTTACTACTTAAGTTAAACAACATTTTTTTTCTAGGGGAAATGGCCCTAATTTGGGTCTATGGATCTAGAATTGGGCTTATCGATGAAAATTAAGTTTCTTAAATCCTTGAATTTTTCCCATATTGATATGTACATATTAGGATCCAAAGACCCAAATTAGAGCCATTTCCCCTATTATATTGTTTTGTCGCGTAATTAAGCAGTCTCTTTGGTTGCGCGGTTGTTGTTTCGGTCTATTTAAGAATCTAACGCTGTAATGCTTTCGTCTTGATTAAATAATGTTTTTTTAAAACGGTGCATTTCAACTATGCTTATCTAGGGTTTGATGATTTTCGAAGGGATCTGTGAAAAGTTCATTGTTTCTTATTTTTTCTTTGATTTTTTTTAAATTTCACGATTGTTGGATTGGGTACGAAATTGTAGCTCAAATATTTATTTATTCGATCACCCTGACAAAACACTTTTTAATTGACGATATACACAACATCTGAAAAGAAACTAAAATGAACTAACATGCCAACAAAATACATCTAATTTGTATTGAAAGGGGTAATGGAACTGAGATTGCCAGAAGAATTGTAGTTCAACATAGAAAATTGAATACCGAATACGAAATGCTTTAGTATTTTCCATTTAATTCCAACTACCTTTGCTTATCTTGACAGATACGCGTATTTCGTCTAAAATGTGCAAACTTCTTCAGTGTCTTGTACTGATAACTCGACTGGTCGCTGTTCTTCAAAATATGGTATTCATAAGTTTCAGGGTTAAAATTGTGATTTTAAAATCAAATGTTTTCTTCTCTGATGTTGAACAGTGAATTTTCGGATTGACTAAAAGTATGTATTGCTTAGTTATGTTTGGCATAATTCATTCGAACCAACTGACTCGTAATTGTCACAAATAGTCCAATATGGGAAGTATTGTAATCTCCCTGCTTTATCAATAAGGTTGTTCTTTACAATTTTCTTAAATTGTTTTACAATTTATGACATAACCATTATACTAAGTACTTAATTTTCCGATATTAACGCCAACTGGTGTTTATGTCAAACGACCCGTACATTTTTTCTTTGGTATATTCCAAATGGCCATTATGCCAAACGGTCGTTATGCCAAATGACCATTTATTATCCAACATCTTATGCCAAACGACCGTAATCTTTTTAATTTTTTCTTTGTCGTTATGCCAAACGGCCTTTATGACAAAGGGCCTTTATGCCAAATGACCATTGATTATCCAACATCTTATGCCAAACGACCTTACGCCATATGGGTAACCCCATAGGGGTCATCTTTGCCGCATACTCCTTCGCTCGGCTGTTTTCGAGCTGACAGGTTCCTCTGGCCTAACACTCGATGACCAGATGAACGAGGGGCCGTATTTTGGAACTCGAAACGAAGAACTTTTTCTCACAAGCGTTCGTACAAAAAGTCGTTTGTTTCGAGATCCAAAATACGGCCCAGGTCGCGAATAATTGCTCTATCTTATCGCGCGTATTCCCGTCAATTGGCAGCCAGCTGTGAGAAAGCACAAAGACAAAGTATTGAATAAATTGCTGCTAAAATGACTGCAAAAGAGTTATATTTACAATAGTATAATAGAACAACTGAAGTTCATATGTTATCCTATGGTTTTCAAGCTTCATTCTCGAGTACTTTTTTCAAAAGGGCGTAAGTCAAAAATGTAAACAAACGCGTTATTTATAGCATGTTATTAAAAAATCATGTATATATGCCCATAATTGTTTTTTTTTAGTAAAAATTGTTTTTTTTGGCAAAAATATTTTTAGAACGTTTAGTTGCAGAAAAAATAATACTTCACTTTGATAAGTTCGACGTATCTGTGTAAAATATGACAACTTGACGTAACATTTGACGTATCAACATTGTCGTTCGCAGAATGACGTATCATTTTGACGCAAGTAACATGCCATCTATCATACTGACTTATCAAAATGACGTATTATCTTTTTCTATTGCAGACCGTTGTAAGAAAAAAAATTCTAAATGAAACTGAAACTGAAACTCCTATTGTAGTTTCTAAGCACAGTGATGTATTATTTTTTACCAATGTGTCATTCAGTGGAATTTAATTGGGATAAACATGTCCGGTTTTCAAATAGGACTAAAAATAAACCCAAAAAGTTCAATGCTGATTTTCTCCTTTTGGTCTAAATGTTACTTACGTCCATTTGAAAAAGTACTCGAGCATTCGTGGAAAATACTCAGTCTCCTAAGCCAAATGCAAAGTGTCATTCATATCGCAGCCATTCCAATGTGGCCAATCCATCACTTGCTCCCTTTTCTAGTTCTTTTTCGTTTATTATGGCGTTATTTTAATGTTTTCCAATAGTTTCTTTCTACATATAGAAAAATTACTGGTAAGCACATAAAAGCCTCTCCGCGTTAAATTTCGAACCCCAAAATAATAGCAGTAAAGAAAAATTACACATAATTTAACAAAACCGATTTTTTATTTCTCAATCATATAGTTATATCTACATTCGAAAAAGTTTATTAAGATGTTAATCCTTCTTTCTGTAAAATTCTCGAACTTTCTGTGCTACACCTGCCATCAGATACGGCCACCGTGACGATTCTCCATCTTCTCTTGAAACCATCGGTACAATTTGCTTTCTTCTTAGTTTCGAAGAGTTTCCGCTTAACTAGAGCCCAGTACTTCTCTATTGGGCGAAGTTCTGGACAGTTTGGTGGATTGGCTGTTTTTGGCACGTATTTGAACCTTATACCATTCCAGGATGGATTTTGCATAGTGACAAGAGGCCAAACCAGAGCTGGAGAGTCGTGGCTTCTGATAAACGGTAGCAATCGCTTTTGCGGACATTCTTGCTTGTGTACATTCTTATTGATAGTGTCGGTCGGGACGAAACTTTTAGATTTTCGATCACAACTACATATGGCCTGCCAAATCAAATACTTCTTTTGAAATTTGGACACCTTCTTTGTCCGGAAATGCTCGGAAATGGCGTTCCTTTGCATTCGACTTTTTGCAGTGAAATTGTGCTTGTCATCACGGTTGGGCACCTTTTTTCACTTTGTACGCTGTCAGTCCTTACATCTGATTAACTTTTTGTACGCATGATTTTGACTTCTAGGGTGGCCACAGACTCGGGAAAATCGGGAAATGCGGGAATCCAAAATCATCGGGAAATATCCGGGGAAAAGTAGGAAATTTCAAAAGCCATCGGGAATTTTTGTCATATGGTAGGAACCATACTCACACCTTTTTCAAATGATTTGAGTATCGTTTTTGTCGTTTACTCGGTGTTTTTGTCGTTTACCCAACTCTTATTAACGGAATGAAACAGTGTTTTTCTGCTAATCCAGCATTGCTGAAGAAGATAGCTCATTGCTATATGGATGGCCCGGTTGTCAACTGGAAGGCGTTCAAATAATTGACTGTCACCAACATCGTTAGCTGCGGCATACACTTCGTACAATTAGAGTCAACTGATGGCTTTTTACAGTTGTTGCGATGTAGCTGGAAATGTTGACCTGAGTCTGTTACAAAGCTACACTGCGGCTTAACGGATGTTGGCGTACGGTTTCGCAGCTAGTTCTATCGACGTAAACTTGAGGGTTGGTGACCTTGAGGATTTTTTTGCAAACCTATCCTAAAGACTCTGAACCCGCAGTATTTGCGTCCTCCAACACCGGAAGAGGTGAAGAAACTGATGATCAAATATGCTTCCCAAAGATTCGAAAAAATCGTATAAATTCAGTGAACTTTATAAAAATTGGGTAACTTACCAGAAGCTCGGTATACTTCGATAGAAATTCTGGAAACCTCCTCGAGGTTTTGCTATTCTCCCTGATGTTAGGGTAACATCCCAAAAAATCAGGGAATTTCTTAGAAGTTAAGGGTTCTTTCTAGAAGTTCAGGTTCCCTGAAATTCAGATTGTTTCTAGAAATTCAAGAAATTTTCCATAAATTCAGGGAGCTTCTACATGAGTTCAGGGAACTTCCCAAAATTAAAGGTGTCTTCAGGAAAGTTCAGGCAACTAGCTAGAAATTTAGGAGGTTCCCAGAGGTGCAGAAAACTTATCAGATTTGTTTGGGTATTTCTCAGAAGTCCATAGAACTACTCTAGTTGTTCAGGGAACTTCCCAGAATTTCATGGTACTTCCCAAAAGTTCAAGTAACCTTCCAGAAAAGTAGAGAACTACTCCATAAATTCAGAGCACTGTCCAGAAATTCATGAAGCTTTTCATAGGTTTGCGGATCTTCCTAGAGGTTCAGAGAACTTCCTAGAGGTTCAGAGAACTTTCATGAAACTTGCTGAAAGTATACAGAACATCTTAGAACTAGTAGGTGTTCGAGGAAGCAAGGTGCTAGAAGAGCACTATAAATGTTGCTCTAGTTGGGAAGATTTGTGAACGAAGTCAGGAAGCAGGAAGAAAGAAAGCTGAATAAAAGTAATCCGAATTTCCTCTTATGACTTCGTTTCTTTTGACGATTTGACGGGACTTGTAAATGTCGCTATGGAGAAAATTGTTAAGCTCGAGCGTCTGACAGTCAAAGCTAAATCGTTATTTGAAGTAGAATCTTCTACTAACCCCTCATGTGGAAATTGGTTTTGCCACTAAACCGGCAATTAAGAAAGCGACAGACTTTGCTAAATTTCCGACAAAGACGTTTTGGCATTCCACAACGACTTAAAATCTTTTACTGTGATTTTTTGAAGCTCCTAAACAAATCTCCATTAACATTTTCTTTGACGCGTTACGTCACCTACATTAATTGTATGCAAAAGCATATCATTTGGATAAATTTTAACTAGAACTGATTGGTCATTCCAAGAAGGAGCTACCAAATTTGACATTTGTGTCATCCTGTCGCACAAAAATGCGGAGTTTCAAAAAATGGAAAGTGTCTGATGGTGAACCAAACTAGAAAAAAAAGTATGGGAACTCAGAGATGAAAGAAGAATGCAAACATGTTGTACCACGAAATAAAATGCGAGTTTCAGCTGTTATCTAAGTGAAACATTTCAGCTAAACGTGAAATAATTCAAAATCTACACTGATAGAAAAGTGTCCAAAATCTAACGTTGATAGGCTTTATGCAAAAAGCATGTTGGGAAATACAGAAATGACTTGTCAATGAAAGAGACAGTAAATTAAAATAGTCTCTCCTCGGTACATCAATTTCTAGCCAACCTTCCAAAATGATTTGAAGTTACGAACTAGGCTCACCAGGGGGCTCGGTACTTCCTCAGAATCGAATCCGCTAAACACTCCATCAATCATTCCGCTCCTATCGATGTATCTCAAAATGAACGTACTGTTTACCCCAATGGCCAAGCACTGCCAAATGTTAATATTAGTTAATTCAACCGACGCTATGACGTCACAATTAAAAATTATCTTGGGATACAACCTACGACATTTTACTCCTAGAGCAGATGCTATGGTTCATAGATTCTTTGAAAGACGCCGAAATCAGAAATCTAACAAATAAACAGGAAATGACAAAGGTAAATCAACGCCAATTCGACAAGCGCGTGTTGCGGCTATTCCTAATCGCAATCGACGCCAGTCGCTTTTCCGCTAGACATTTTCGTCCTTTTCAAGTGCCATCGGCATCGTGGCGATGATGATGATGATGATGATGATTAAGTAGAAAGTAATAATGACGCCGACGCCGACGAGACGCTGATGGCGTCGTCGTCGGCGGTTGTACGGTTTTATAATTACAGTCTCACTCGGAGGAAAATCGAGACGAACGCGTAACACCCCGCGCAGACGGCGGCGCTTTGTTCCCACCTCTGGCTGCTGCCAGCCCGGTGTTATGTGATGGTGAATATTTAAATTTAGCTTGTCGTGTACACGGAAATTACTTCACAATTTGTGGTGATTTATTTTAGGACAACATTCCGCGGATGCTTCATTGTTTCGTCGTTCTCGCGCTTTGTTCGACACCGGGAGATCGAGGGATCGAGACGATATGTGGAAAACGACTCAGGAAAGTTTTTCTCATTACCTTACAAGAAAAGGGGGCGATATGAGTGCTGCTTGCACTCGATCTAGTCGCACAGCTTATCACATAGGGGCCTTCAACAGGAAATTAGGGAACAATAAAGATGTACGAGTGTTTAAGTACGTGCGTGACTTCCCGCATGAGTTGATCTCGAATTCCCCGTTCTGCAAGTTTTTCCTAGGAAACCGCGCCCTCCGGGATGACGATTGGGATGCTTTCCATCACTTCCAGTTGTGCAGGGAATCGACAGGGAGACGACTAGTGATCGGCATATGAGTTAATTTGTGGCAATCTTGCTTCCTTCTGCTACCGATGAAGTCGTTGAACTCCGCCGACGAGCGATCCCTCCTGGTGGCGTGTCTGTCTGCAAGTCGCAGCTGTTTTCTTCCCTTTTCTGAATGCAAGTTCCTGCACTCAGGCAGGCTAGTGACTGCGGAACGGTTTGTTTTGTTTTTGCTTTCGATTCCGCTGCTGTTGTTGTTGTTATTAATATTGGTCGGGGTTGACGAACGCTGAAAAGTGCAACAGTTGTGGCTGTCCTTTTACGCACATGATCTTGACATGATATTTATTGTTATATGTTCCTTCCTCCCCTTGTTTCGTTGTTGTTGTTCTTGATGTGCAAGATGTGCAACGCGACGCAGGAGAGATACTGTCGGTTTAACGACCAAGAAGAAGTGGCTGGAACACGGGGTGGGGTTCTGAGTTTCATTCACCGCGCGCGCACCGTGAAATGCATCTGGGAATCTTAGCGAGAGAGAGAGAGAGCGGGTCAGGGACCTTTCCGGGATTGTCTGACGGCGTGAATGTCAATGAACTTCAGGCTGACGTTTTTTTTTTGTCGTGGAATTTTGGTGCTTTGTATTCAGGAAGGAAATAAATACGCTGAACCATGCAGGAGTTTCACCCCTTGAATGATTAAGTCAAGATTGCTACACAGATTCGAACTGCAGAGTTATAAAAAATGGTTTCAGGGTTTATGGTTCGGTTCTTAAGAAACTAGTACAAGTAGTATGAAACGGATCTTAACAAAAAATGAAATGTTACTAGTACAGATGGAGTCCAAATTTCATTTAACTTTCTATACGTGATATTTAATTGTGGAGTAAGAAATTGTGGAGATTTGATAGAGTGTGGCAAAGGGTGCTTATTTGCAAACTGATTTTGTTTGGCTGATAAAACACTGAATCTCCTGAGAGCCTCATTGGCCTTACAGAGAAATGAAAATAAAATGAACTTCACATTTTAAGATATCATAGAACACGCTCAAAACAGCTTTCTTCATTTGCATATTATCCCTTTTTTCTCACGAAAAATTTAGTCAATCTTCGTACAAAGTAGAACAACTATATTTATGGGTTGTTTCACTTTTACAAAAATTCAGTAAATTTTCCGTGAGAAAAAAGGGACAGTAATACAAATGAAAGAGAGGCTGTTCTCAGCGTGTAGATCTTGCAATGACGTATTGTATCATATGTCAAATAGACGACATAAACAATATAAGTCACTTTCCATTTGATAGAGACTTCATCTTAACTGTATCGAAGGCATTGTATTTGTTCACGTATGGAGGACATGAGTTGCCTTTCACGCAACTTCAACACCTTTCTCCAGTTTTGGACCCTAGGGTCACTTTATGATAAATGCGCTATGCTTTACGATCGAGTTTCTGGTAGCGTTTGATTACTAGACATACCGTTGACTTTGGAATTTTGAGATTTTCACATTTCTTGAGGCAGACCACAAAGGATTCTCTAGATGTTTGGGCACAATCTATTTTCTTTTTCTCAAGTTCCATGAATCAATTTCGAGAACTTTTCACCAATTTCTTCGCTAATGAAACATCAATAAATAATAAACGTTTTAATTCCATCCACCAGGGACGCGTGGTTTTTAAACTGTGCGTCCAGATTTACCAGAACTGAGCTAACCTAATACAGTCCAACATTAACTACACACAAAATTGATTCAAAAATTTGAGTTTTTCATCCGATTGCCATCAAATTTTCAGGATTGAGATAAATCACCATTAAACTTCATTTTACCATTTTACTCGTATTTTATTTACAGTCCATACGCAAATGCCCGCACCTTGGCCTTAACCCCGGCCATAAGATTCTGCACAACCTGTGACATCAACCGTTTTGCATGTAAACCCATACTTTCTTCAGTTCCTCGACTGTCTTCACTACCTTAGGTCGTTTAAGAAGGTGCCGCTTCACAATCGCCCAGTACTTCGATCGATGGGGCGGAGCTCCGGAGTGTTGGGAGTGGGCTGAACATTTTCGGCACGAAATTGACCTAATTGTCCGCATACCACTGCCAACGTCCTGCAGGGGGCGGTGTGCGTGCGTGCGGTGCGGCAGGTGGTGCGTGCGTGCGTGGTGCGTGCGTGCGTGCGTGCGTGCGTGCGTGCGTGCGTGCGTGCGTGCGTGTGCGTGGAGTAGCGGCAGACGCCATCCGGCCAGAAGATTGTTGGGACGTTAGGCCTTCACAGGAGAGGAAGCAGCCAGCTTCTGGAGGCACTCTTTGCGTACACCTGTCCGTTCATCGTGGTCCTGGCGTCAGTGCGGCACTCCGCTTTCGGCGACGTGCAGATGGCTTGCCAAACCAGGAACTTTCGCAAATTTGGACATCTTCTGAGTGCGGACATGCTCCGGAACGCTGAACTTATCCTTGGCCGTCTAAAAAACAGGTTGCCGGGGATCCGTTCGAAGTCGGCCTTCACGATATGTTTCCTGTCGTCCATGATGCAGCATTCAAACTTTCGTCTGTATGTTGAGGCACAACTTCCCGGCACGGGTTTTGGCGGACCTGTTCTGCTTCTCGTCGCGATCAGGGCCTGTGTACCTTGAACGTTCGAAGCTCCGGCCTTTAGTTTTGGCCTTCTCTCGAACAAAACTTCGGCTTAGGTGCAGATTCTTAGTTGGCATCCCGAACGGAGGCAAGCCCGGATTTCTGGTTGAAGGCCCCAACTACGCGGTTGCGATTTCTGGTGCTGTAACGGAATACTTTTTCCTTCACTTTCTGGGCTTCTGATCGGTGCGTCAACCGTTCCTCGAACCGCTTAATCACTCGCTGACACCGTGGAATCTCGCGATTCCCAACGTTTTAGCGATGGATCGTTCGCGAGAGATCCTTGTTCTCGTGATGAATGCGCAAGATTTTATGACGCACGAGCTGTTCTTTCGACTCCATTTCCGCGAGTTTTGATCACAGGACTTCAAAACTTGCAGGATGTGAATACCGCACCATGAATCCAAATCCGCTCAAATTTTCATTAAATTCGCACCAGCAACGGTTGGAATAAGTTAGAGCAATTTCATAGTGTGGCACTAACGACACTCCTTTATATAAAAGTTCATTTGATTCATAACTTTAAATTTGGGCTTGCAAAACAGCTTCCTTATGTATCAGATTATACCATCAACCGGAGTAGGTCATTTAAAAACTATGAATCTTTATCATTGCAATGTATCGTGCGTAATTTACCAAAAATAAAACCAGGTTCACCAAAAATCGGCAAATCCACAGCAATTAAGTTTTAGCATAACTGGCGAAACTGAGAATCAAAATAGTTTCATTGATAAATACAAAAAGGTCTAGAGAATATCAATAGTTCAGTGAGGACCGCCTTATATCATAGCCATTGCTGCTTGTCAACATTTAGAATTGAACAAACTTCTTTGGTTCATATTGTATGTCTTGGTGATTTGGAAGTTCTTTAAGCAAATGGGAATTTGTCAGTCATATGTATTTTTGATATTCCGTAATTCGACTGTACTTTCAAAACAAGCAACATGGTTGTTATTGGAAAAAATTGTGCACAAAGTTATTTAAAAACTGATGGTAGTCTGCACTAGGCTATTAAACAGGCTGAATGCCCAGAAACACCGTATGGCGTTATCAATCAGTATATGAATACGACGATTCAGTGCCTTCAAGCTAACTGTTTTATAACTGTCGACCGAAACCATGGTAAGATTTTAGCGCCATCATCAAGAATTTCAATTGCTGGACCGTGACGGCCAGAAAAAATTCGGAAAGCGTTCAAGAAATGTGAGAGAACTGACTCGGGAAGGAATCATGTCGAGCGTAGCAAATGAAACAAATCAATTTATGCAGAATAGGTACAAAATCCGTGCTTCAGTTGTACGACCAGGTGCTGACCCAGTTCGAGCGGGTGTCTTCTGATGATGATGAAACCGGTGTCAAGGCTTTAATTTCAAAATCCTAGGTCAAACATTTTACTGGCACTGTCTGCATGTTCCAGCCACCAGAATTGCGCTGTCGATAAATCGGCACAAATTGATTTGCGGGTATTTGCAGTTGTGGCAAAAACGAAAGCTACAGACGAAGACACGACGTGGTGGAACCATACCAAAAAGAGTGTCTCAAAAACGACTTTGCCGTCTATTTGATCCCACGACCATCCTGTAACAAGTCATGGCTAGATTTGCAAGCTGTCATTACAGCAAAGTCGAAACGCATATCGGTATATATATAGCGTCTAGCTATCCGAAAAACTTTAATCCACCCAACTGCCCCCAGTTCCGCTCCTAGCTGAGAAATACTAAAATTCCAAGTGAAATATAGACCAAGGCAAGGGAAGATATCAAAGAGAATTAATCAGATGGTTAATCAGTAACAAGAGAGAGTTACAAAACGATGGACGAAGTAGCGCGTGTCACCAATGAGCCGTATGTTATAAAAAAATTTTAGAGAATGGTTTTTGAACCGTGAATAATTTTATCCATTTTTCTTAAAAGTCTGAAGAAAATGCTACATATGTATAAAAAGATTCTGAATTCAAGACAATAACTAAAGACAGGCACTGTTTTGTCTTAATTTATCTAAAGCTAAACAGACAAGACCAATTAAAGATACTAGTAGTTTTTACACGTCATAAGAAAGGCTGATAGAAATCAGATATTTTAAGAAGAACTAGCGACA
>JASCZW010014994.1:0-21584 GCA_034211315.2 Aedes japonicus
GACGTTTTCGAGATTTGGCGAATCACCTAAATCGACACAGCTTTTTCATTATAGGGCCTAACTGACAAACGTAAACAATGGCTTCTTTCTTGAATCTGTCGACCTTGGAAACTTGCCTTATGAATCTACCACAGCCATTTCGAAAAAACAAGAGTCCTTCTATTCGATAGAATTGGAAGCTAACATGGGTAGATTTTGTATTACGAGAAATTTACGGAAGAAGCCTTTGATCACGTTTGTCAGTTAGGCCCTAATGAAAAATCTGTGTCGAATTATCTTTGGATTTATAGTATCCAACGTGCCACATTTTGACAAAGATTTTTCATTTGTGGCTATCTGCCAAACGTAAACACTGGCTTTTTCCGCGAATTTCTCGTCATTGAAAACTCGCCTAATCAATCCACCACGGTCATTTCAAAGAGGAAGAGTTCACCTATCCGATGGAATTGGATACTTACTTAGGTAGAATTGGTGCCACGAGAAATTTACGGAAGAAGCCATTGTTTACGTTTGTCAGTTAGGTCCTAATGTAAAGTGTCCCCAGATGTCCCGGATTGTGCGGGACAGTCCCGGATTTGACCGATCTGTCCCGCATTTCCATGTGTCCCGGGAAACGTCCCGCATTACCAAATGTATTGGAAAATGTCCCGCATTCTAAAAATGGTTTCAATTTATTTTAATCAGTGCATTCGTTTGTTATTCGCGTACCTGTCAGATGGAGCGCCCATCGATACAATTGCATTTCTAAAGGGATTACATCATTATATTTCTGAAGGGCTATCAAAATGACGTTTTGTGCCCGGTGCTGACGGTTTCATGTTGTGGAAAAAATCGATAAAGCGAGTGAGAAGAATTTTGGTGTCGGTGACGATTGTTTACATATTTCCATTCCGCCGATAAGTTTTCTGTTCAAGAGTAGCTTTTTCTTGCAACTTTAAGGAACAAATTCTAGTCTCACCAGAAAGTTCGGAGGTAAGAATAGAAAATCAATGCGTATCAACTGGTTTAATGATGACTTAATCTAGGAAACCATGTCAAAGAAGAGGATGTGCGTGTTTACAGATGAGCTGAAAGCTGAATTTCCCTTCATCAAAAAATGCAAAACGCAGAACAGCGTTTATTACGGACTTTGCAACAGTGATTTTTCGATTGCTTATGGAGGAAAGAACGACATCACTCGACATACTGCTTCTGTGAAGCATAAAAAAGTATTGATGACATCATCTTCATCTTCCAAGGTGAGTTTCTTTTTTCGAAAGGCGACATTTGGTTATGAAGAAAAGGAGTTTGCTGTTGCTGAGGCCGTTTACCTGTATCACACAATTGCACACAACCAAACCTTCCGATCGTTGGACTGCACTTCCAAACTCATCCGGAAGATGTTCGAGCCAAAGTTTTCATGAGCTCGCACCAAACCTGAAGCCATAGTAAAACACGTTTTGGCACCTTTTTCTGTTCAGGAGATGCTGAAAATACTGACAAATGTTGGTTTTTTGACCATTTTTAGGGCTATCGTCAAGTGCAACTTCAAGAAGAATGGTAAGGAGAGCAAGACCATGGAAGAGTTCAAAAAGAATGAGTCTGTGGCTTCCAGAAAATGCATCAATTGTGATTTTGGATCTGACTTCACTATGAGCTGAACCAGCCGAGGCTGAAAAGCTCAATAATAAAGATATCTAATCTAATCTAATCTGACTTCACTATTGAGGTTTTGGAGAGTTCTTTGAAACCTCATAAGTGAAGTCAAATCCAAAATCAGAAAATTCTGGAAATAAAATCGGATTTTTTTTAACTAACAAAGCAAGATTTAATTTAGTTGTTTTGAATTTTTCGTCGTTTTTTTTATTTCAAGCTAAGAGAAAAAATATGTTGCCAGTTTGTTTTCGATACAGTCACAGTCCTCAGTCTCTAGTTATTAACTGGAATTCAAATCTATCGCGTTTGAAATATATTGAACAAAAGTTTACAGCATCTTGAGAAATTTATCACATGCTTTTTTGTGTATTAATATGGCATGCGACACTGAATTGCGCTATTAAGACGACATCCTGAGTCAGAAAAAATCCATATTGTAGATAATTTTCAAATTGAAAATGGTAGCTCGATGGTTCCAACAATAGATCATTACACGATGGCGTCTTCAATGCATTTCTGATAGTTTAGGGAGCTTGACCACGTGGACTTTGAAAAATTTCGGTAAGATCGGTTTGAGTTTTTGTTCTTTCATTTTTTAACCATTGAAGTAAAATTGCCGAAAAACATTCACCAGTGCAAATGTTTACATCATGTTCTGAATCGAATCATATACAATCCGGAAAAAACCAAAGTAAAATTTTGCTTATTCGGTTAAAATTCTTACATCTTGAAAACAAGCTTCCTGAACTGTCAAAAATTACAATCCGTTAACAGCAATGTAAACCAACATCACACTTTGTAAGTGCCTTACTGTTGGTTCAGATCGGCTTGAATCGGCTCTCGAAAATTATGTTTTCCTTATTTCCTCAACGAAGTGAACCACCATCGTAATTTGTGAGTGGATCCAAAAGCATCTTTACTGTTGGTTAAAATCGGCTAATAGGCATACATTTAACTAATCATGTTTTTTGTTGTTGCATGAAGCACGTAATCAATTATAGTGTTTGAAAATTGGAAATATCCTTCTTATCAACATGCAACCTATCAATACTTTCTCTTCATATCTTTGGCTCTGGCAGAAATTGTTGTCCACTCCTAGGGTTGCATGTTGATAAGAAGGATAGTAGGCATAGTGAACAAATAGTTTGTTTTCCCAATGAAGTGAACCACCATCACACTTTGCGAGAGGCGCTAGCAGCATCCATACTGTTGGTTTAAATCGGTACAAATTAATATTCAAGTGTAGATTTTCAAACCTTAGTCTACGTGGTTTATGAGTAGCAAAATAAATGAACACAGTTAAACATGGATTGCCATAACCTGCGGTATTGTTGGAAGTAAAGGAAAAACGTTAATAATTACTTATTTTTACGGTTCTTGTTTACCTTAATTGTATGCATCCCAGTGATAGCAGTTTAAACCAAATTTAGGTTAAAAAACGAGAAAGATAAGTTAATATGTAAAAACTTTATCTACAAAAACAGTAAAATCAAACGTAATCTTCCGGTAAACTATACCGTTACTTTGGGTTTTGCTACATAAACCAAATTTTTTGTAAAACATAAATCTTATTTCCGTAAGCTTATCCCAGCGTGCAGGCATCATCATGGTTTTCTGTGTAATTTCAGCTGATTAACCACTAACGGAGAAACAACTTCGGGTGGTCTGTTAAGCGCTTGTTCATGGCCATGCTCATGTTTGTTAGGAGACAGCTATTAAAGCACTGTTCTCTTAAAACCCGTACGTGATTAGGTACAATTTTTTTTGGCTGCGGTTTGTTTATAAAGCATTCTTCTGCTGGTGAAAGTTTCATTGATTTGCGTCCATCGTTTGATCTTTTCAGCGCGTTGTATCAGAAGTTACTCGAGATAGAAGATGAGAGAAGAAATTAATCTCGCACTGGATCGTTAAAACTCAACCATTGTCGCAACAGATAGTCAAAAGTAAATTGAATATCGCCCAAACTGCCTTCTTTAGACGGTGAGCGAAGCAACGTAGCCCGATTGTGTCAGAGGAAGGATTGTAGTGGAACTTACCATCACCAGCTGAACTGGGTTGAGATGCATCAAAGTAAACTCTGGACTGTCAAATAATGAAGTCTCAATGAACAACTCAAAATTCAAAATTGTATGATCAAATTTTGACAAGGTGCCTCGAATGCCTGCTCATTGACGATGAAATTCACGAGCGAAAGGACTTCGAACAGCTTTCTAGTTTAAAAAAATCCACCCAACTATGGAACGGATAGAGTCCGCAGCCGTTTTGAGTTCTCTTGTATGGCTCTACTATGCTGCAACGAAAATGCAGTCAGTTCGAGACGTGGATTTTGAAATTTTGACTAATAGCTATGTCACAGTTTTTGTAATCTTATGCCTTGTTGAGACTACGGAGTTGGAACATGATACAAAACTGTCGTCATCTTTTTGAGCCACGATATTCAACGCTGGTTTATAGCACACGAGACGAACCGAAATGATTTCATAGAGATGGCAAAGTTTCAGCGGCCTGAAATTCCATCATTGCACTGGGTGGACATGGAAAGTGGTAGCTGTCCGATTAGCCGGTCTCGCAACAGCCTGTCTCTCATACCACAACTGGGCGGACTGTGGCGGATGGACAAAGCCCTGTTTGAACCACAAGCCGAGAACTCGTGTCGAAAATTGAAATCATTACCGTTCATGTCGCGTGCCTTGAATGAAGAGAGGTACGAAAATACAGTACGAAGCAAAATCCTAAGGAGGGGACGGACCACAGTTATAAAATCAGACATCGGCAACAAAGCAAAATAATTTTGCAGCTGAGGGGTGTGGCTTTTTATGTATTCATCATGGGATGAAACTGAATGAAATAAATAGAAGAAGCAGAGAGAAAAGAAGAAAAAGACAATTTGAACCATTTGTTACCCATTTGTGAGGACCCGGATAGGGAAAATCATATTTTCAACCTGTTTATACGAAAATTTGTATGAGAGCAAATGTAGGTCATTTTTGAGTAAAAATTGAACTTATAGACTTAATTGGTAGTTCAATGAAAAAGATTCGTAAGTGTTTCTGATCAAATTGTGTATAAATTTAGTCATTGTGTCCTTCTTCTGTCGGGGTACAAACTCACTGCGAACCGTTCGATCTCTATGCTATCATGTTTAAGAAAAAATGTAAGAAAAAATGATCCTATCAAGACTTGAGCGTTGGGTTGAATCAAACAACCTAGTATCATATACGCAATTTGGTTTCTGAAAGAGCAAAGAGACAAATGATTGTTTAGCGTTCCTTTCATCTGATATAGAACTGGTCTTTGCACACAAGGAGCAATTGGCTTCAGTGTTTCTGGACATTAAGGGCGCATTTGATTCAGTTTCCATAGATATACTGGCAGATAATCTGCACAGTAGTGGCTTACCAGGAATTTTAAATATTTTTTTGTATAATTTACTGTCAGAACAACAAATGACCTTCAATCTAGGCCCACTGACAACTTCCAGAATTAGCGACCCCAAGGCTCATGTGTAAGTCCCTTACTTTATAATTTTTATGTTAAGGATATTGATAACTGCTTGGAAAATAGATGCAGACGCTGTAATTTCCTTTAGAGGTCCACGCGCGGAAATCTTGCAATTCCCTAGATAATCTGTCCATCTGAGCCAGATATTTGGAGAACGAGTTTTCACCGCAAAAAAAACCGAAGTTGCAGTGTTTACTAGAACCCAACCCAACTGTGTCTCAAGCTGTTGGGTAAAGACATCACCCAATCTTTGACCTTCAGATACCTCGGAGTTGTGTTTGATTAAAAATGCACTTGAAGTACTCACATTGCGTATTTAAAATAGAAATTTCAACAAAGGATCAATTTTCTATGATCAATTTCCGGAACATGGTGGAGTGCTCACCCGGAAGACCTCATTAAACTCTACAAAACAACTATTCTTTCAGTTCTCGAATATGGCTCTTCTTGCTTCCTCTCGGCAAGAAACAGCCACCTCATTAAATTGGAACGCATTCAATATCGTTGTTTACGTATTGCCCTTGGCTGTATGCATTCAACGCATAATATGAGCCTTGAGGTTCTGGCAGGAGTGAAACCCTTACAGAATCGCTTCTAAGAGCTCTCATCTAGAATACTGATCAAGTGTGGAATCAGTAACAACCTTGTGATTGAAAACTTCAAAGAAATGCTGAAAGAAATTATGATCTCTACATGAAACAGGCTATTCAAGGAGTTCCAGATCAACTTCGACCTATTTTAGTTCCCCATATTTTTATTGAAAAGTACCAACATGTCAATTGCAAAAAAAGAATTTTCACTCATGGGTCGCGCATTGATGGATTTACAATGAATACTCGCCTTCCGGAAACCTTAGGAACCTTGTTCCGAATATGTTGCTGAGCTGGCAGCAATCAATTTCGCATTGGGTATAGTTTCCTACATACCCATAGACCATTATTTCATCTTCTCAGATAGTCTCAGTTCTATTGAGGCCCTGCAGTCGATGAAAACAGTGAGGCACTCATCTTACTTCCTTGCACAAATAAGGGAGCAGATGTGTGTGTTGGTCGAAAGATCATTTAAGATTACTTTTGTATGGGTCCCCTCACATTGCTCAATCCCAGGCAATGAAAAAGCGGACACTCTAGCAAAAGTGGGCGCAAAAGAAGGCGAGATTTTTGAAAGAAGAATTTCACATGATGAATTTTTCCCATAGTACGTCAGAGTTCTCTTCAAAGTTGGCAAAACTATTGGACAAGTAATTTTCTTGGGGCGGTGGTTACATTCCATTATTCCAAATGTTTCGTCGTGATCGTGGTTCAAAGGTCTGGATGCAAGACTCTGGTATGTCAAGACTTATGTCCAACCACTACTCGCACATCTCTACAGAATTAACCCCGTCAATAGCAATTTATGTAGGTGCGGAACCCGTTATGATGACATCGCTCACGCAGTTTGGCATTCTCCGGATAATGATGCCTCCAGAGCACGACTAAGAGATGTTTTGGGAATGCGTGATCTTCCCTACATGCAAGCGATTTACGAATTGCTTTGTTTGTCTGATCTAAGAGTGTAACGTCATCACCCCCTTTCCTTCCACTCTAGTAAATTCCTTACCATTGTGTCTCAGTTTCCCAGTTATACTATTCTTTTGTTGTCGTGCTACTTGTACCTGCCGAGCAAGCAGTGGTCACCCATCTGCGGCTTAGTTCCTGATAGGGACTACAGTGATCGAGAATTTGGTAGATGTCGCAACCAAAAGCAACAAAAAAGTTACCTGCTTTGCCCTTTTCAAACGATAATGTGGCCCATTCACCTAGAGCTAGCCACGAGTAATTGGCATCCCTCTTTTACCTATATCGAATAGTAAAATTTTGTTTACAACAATATTGAATATCCGCTCCGTAAAGTGTTACACATGCCTGAGCTTAACAAATGAACGAACTAATTAAAAAAAAACTCACTGTGACCATTTATTGACCTATTGTCATTGTGTTCACTAGAACGAGAGTTATTAGCGTTCAAAAACATTTCACATTTGCGAAACGCTCTCATTTTTCCATTTTTTTTTAAATTGCACCCAGCCTAGAAAAGAGAAACGTAGTCCTACGTCAAAACGATTTTGTTTCTTTTCAAAGGCCCCCACACACCACTGTCCCGGGGCCCCAGCTATCCTAGTTCAATTTACTCATAATCGCAATAAGTGAATCTACCCATTTATGGGTAAAGTAGATTGTACCCACATTTCTTAATTTGTATGGGGAAAAATATATTCGAATATGGGTATAATAATGGGCCTTCCTTATCATCCGATACTACCATAAAAATGGTTAATTTACGAAACTAGTAAACTGGTAAACTTTTAACTTACTCACAGAACCCTTACTTTCTAAAACCATCAAATTTGTTTTAAAAATATATATTGTCTTGTTTTTATAGTTCTTCTACCTTTGAACATTCGCCACTACACTGAAAATTTATTTTCGTAAATTAGCTTTCATTGCTTTTATAAATAGAACACATGTCTCGTAAACTGTATGAAAAATTCATATTGCTTGTCATCTAACAAAATGCTATCATACACCTTTTTTGTACAATGCACAAAATGAATTTCGTGAAGCCCAGCCAATCGCTGCTTCTCTTCGATCGTACTCATAAATGTTGCTGTTCCTGGTGGTATGGGCGGGAATCATTAATTTATTCCAAAATAGAAAATCTTAAGCGCTGTCGAGAGTTAAAGTACGTTCACACTACTGCTTATATTACATGATATAGAGTATCTTGAAATCAGCAACTATACATCTAGTTTTCAATGAAAATAATATACATGTCATTTAATATCAAGATACTCTATATCACGTAATATAAGCTGTAGTGTGAACGTACTATTAGTACCTTACGCACATTAAACAAGTAACATCTCACGAGTCAATATGGTTTAGTGAGATCAATCGCGAACTCAATAACTGCTCTTCCAAAAAATACAAGATCGAATCTCAAGTCAGAAACATAAAAAGATAAATCGCTGAACAGCTCCTCGTGGTTGCGCTGTTTTTTAATTATATTTTCAGTCGATGAAGTAGATCTGTCAGTAGTTCAAGCAACCACCAGAGAGACGTTTCTTTTTTATAGACGAATACAGGTTGAAAAAAGAAGAAGACACCGAGTGGTGATAAATCTGACAGCTCTCATGTTGATATATACACTCAACCAAATAATCTTAAGAATTTTATAAGGTTGAACTTATGAACGATGCTATGGAATTTCATAAGGTTGACATATGAATGGATTTTACGACGTTCACGACGTTGTACTTGTTCGCTTTCAAGCTTTCCCGATAGCAAGTGTTGAAATATACTAGTGGGCAAGTCACTGAACCATAACTTCAACGTTCGAGGTTCGAATCCAGGTTGCTCCATATTTTTATTTTTTTGACATCATTATATTTCATAAGATAAATTTATGAAATTCATTCTGATTTCTTATAGCAAATAATCATAATGCAATCTTATGAATATCGAAAGTTTATTTCGCTGAGTGTAGGACAAACATTTTAGAATGCTTCTAATAAATTCAAATGAAATTTTAATTGAAAGCGGTTTGTTGTATGATGGAAGAAAAATCCAAAAATGAAAAATAGGGGCATAATTTTCATTTTATTTTTATTTTGTTGAAAATGTCTTTATTAAGTAGGTTGGGAATTTCATTCGATTTTTTTTAAAAGCATTTTAAAAGGCAGCCCTAAGTTTGCACCATTAAACTGAAGAAATGATCCATTAAAAATTGAAATTCATTCCATAAAAAACGTATTCATGACCCATTAAACTCTGGTCAATATCCATAATAAAATTGATATGCGCCATAACATTTATCAATGTGATCCGTAATTTATATAAAATTTAGCAATAAAATTTCAAAAAAGTACCGTTATATATCTAGGGTATGATCAATAGAACTGTACGGATTACCCATAAACATATACCGAATGTTCCATAAAAGGTTCAATATCATTCCTTAAAGTTGTAAAATTGATCCTTAGAATGTAACGTTTGTGAACTTAAATATATACACATGATCAATAAATTATTGATCCAATCGTCAATAATCCATGATAGTTTTGAAAACTTAACCACAAGCTTCTAAATATGGCCCATAGGAAATAAACTTTGGGCATTTAAAATAATATGTAGGATCCATAAATTGTGCCAGAATTATTACAATGTTGAGTTTATATTTTTTTTTCAAATTTTGGCTACGGGAAAATCGATCCTTGACTGCGCTACTACTCAGATCTATTAACATGTCCGTTTCTTTAGCTATGCGGCTCAAATATTGCTATTTAAGAAGGATTGCTTTTTAGAAGATTTTAAATTTTTCAGAGAGCTGATTTACTTTCACGATTTCACGTTCTTTTACGACCGCAACTGCGACACATGTTTCCCAATAAATTTGTTAAAGAGAGCTCGTGCATGTAAAAAACTAGGGAAGATCTTCCTATATTAATCTCATCACTTTTCAATTCATCCTACTTGAAATTAAACAATGAACAGGATTAGTTAGTAATGTTTGTTGTTGTTATTAAAAGTAAGCAAACATTATTAGAAAACGAAACCGATCCTTCAACTGCCCAATTGTTTGATTCATCGTAGGATGAATAAAGGAACAATGAGATTAATATGGGGACAGTTACTCTACATGTCAAATTTAAGGCTTGATCAAACTGTTATTTAAGAATTTTTTTTATAAAATTATGCCGGGCAAACGCTTGCCGTCCAACTCGCTATCGCTCGTCGGACCTAACTACAAAAAACATCCTCCGTCTGCATTATACCGGGCAAATGCTTGAATCAGTCGTTAACTTGAATACGATATCGGAAACTTCGACCGCTTTCTACTTCCTTAGTTCTTCAATCCTCAACTGCTCAGCAGGCAACATTGATATTTCTAGCACTTGGAGTACATCATAACAAATCGTGGCTACTATGTCACATTGTACAATATAGTGTGTCTAACTGAGGAGCTGTTTGATTTTAGTTCTTCTGAAAACTAATGTTTGAAAAAATTGTAATTAAGAAAATTTTCTATAAGAATAATTTGCTACGGATCATTTATATGAGTTTATAGATTATTATTCATTGTTTTATGGATCATAGACAATTTTTTTATGGAACATTTTTAATAAATTATGAATCATGTGCACGTATTTTAGTGCACAAATGTTACATTCTTTGGATCAATTTTACAACTATAAGGAATGATATTAAACCTTTTATGGAACATTCGCTATATGTTTATGGGTAATCCATACAATTTTATTGATCATACCCTAGATATATAACGGTACTTTTTGACATTTTATTGCTAAATTTTGAATAAATTATGGATCACATTGATAAATTTTATGGATCATATCCATTTTATTACGGATATTGACCAGAGTTTTATGGGTCATGAATGCGTTTTTTGTGGAACGATTTTAAGTTTTTAATGTATCATTTATTAGTTTTTATATGCAAAAGTATGTTTGCCATTTTAAAATGTTCGTTCCATGCTTTTATATGGGAGCTGTCAGGCATATCACCACTCGGTGTCTTCTTCTTTTTTCGAACTGGATTCGCCCATTGGTATCAAATTACTCGTAGCTTTTTGTATTGTTTTCGTACAATGAACGAATGTTCTTTCTGTGTCAACTAATGTTTAGTGCTTCTGACAGTTGCGCGCTTGGCATTGAATACGAAGGTAGCTTCTTTAAAAGTACAAATCAGTTTCGTTGCAGAAAACAACGAATAGATTTGTTAGTCCTACCTTCGATTTCGTAATATAAACGAACATTATCATATAACTCAAAAAGTCAGAGCAGTTCCAACAATGGAAAATTTATCTGAAAATAATAGATCAAGTCGGCATTTGCTTCGATCATTATCAACTCTAAATCTTCACATCGTTATGACTTTTGAAAAAAGTCACTACAGTTTTACTTCATGGCCATACCAGAACCATACCACTTCACGATATAATCCTGTACAAATGTCCAGCTTATTATTTTTTTTACAGTATTTCACCCCAAACAAATCCAGTGCTTATTAGTGCTACCTCAATACTTCTCTCTACAAAGGGAATCACATTCAACCCAACTCCTTTGTACAAAAAAAAAATCCACTCTAATCCTCCACCACCATCTTCAAACTGTCTCCGGCAGTCTCACGCTTGGTGTTGAACCCATTATCGGAAGCCAACGAACATGCAATCTCGGCAGATTGCATATTAATCACGACATAACCAGCCTCTCACTGTTACAGAACTCCAGTTGGCGACGGAGCGGCATCATTTTGCATTCCGTTTCTGCATATCACCACCAATCGTCGCATGGCGTATCATTTTTCTCAGCTCTGGAAAGCCATTTTCACAACTGTGTAGTTCCGTTTTTCTCCATTGGCACCGGTTCCGATGAGTTCATCAATGCAATGCACATGGCGGGCGCGCGCGTGCTGTTTGTTTTTTGCGCCTCTGTTCAGGTCTATCACTTCAGGCCGTTGCGCGCGATTTTATTTCTAATGGATCCAAACAGCAGCGCATTTCATGCATTATCAGTTTAAGGCTTTTTGTTATGTGTGCAACCACCCCCAACCACCCATTCATCACCGTCTGTTATTATGGCACTTTTTTTCCCGATCAAAGTCGACCTCCACCAATCGTCTTTTCTTCTCTCATAGTTGCATCAAAACATGGTGTGAAAATAACAACGGTGCACTTTGGTTTCACTTTCAGTTTTTGCCATGACGACCGACCTGTCGACGTCGGCTTGGATCAAGCGTACGGTGTTTTTTTTCTAGTCTAGGGAGGTTAGTTTGCCGAACTGAGTTTTAAATACTTAGCAGGTGAAGCGAGAAATGGATAGATGGAGCAGAATGCGAGCGAGTGAAGGATGAAGAGGATTAAGGAAAATGAATCAACAAAAGTCACCGTAGGACAGAAATAGAGCTTAGAGCTTAACTCACCAGGCAAAACACAGGTCTTAAGCTGTGGTTCATAGATTTTCCCCTTGTCGCACTTTGTCGGAATCCAAACGTGCGTTTTCGACGGCAGCAACACGCATCGGAAGTACTGATCGCAGCGGGTTGCATGAGGTCGGGTTTGTTCCGGACAAGCTTCACCCAAGACAGTGACCACCACTGCCGTGAAGCTGCAAACCAGTAGTAGCACCTTCATTTTCTTTTTCCTGAACCAATTCTTCCACGTATCCCACCGTATGTTCTAATCAATCAGTTTTCGCTTTCTTCTATTTCAACATCCAGCACAACAGTGTTTGATTAGCTTCACTTTCCACTCATAGCACTGTGCTCCATAATCCCATTCCGAGTGGCTGGAATCAGAACACGTAAATCAACCAGTCACGTTGTGCCAATATTGTGCTCCAATCTCCGCTGCTTTCGTTTCGTCGATTCACACTCACTGCCACCGGAAGAAAGGCGTTAAATATGTTTTTCTTATCCAAGCGATAATCCGTTACCGGAATCGCCGTAAGGAGAGATGCGCGCGCGCCCGCACCCTCTCGCACGCAGAATCCACAGAACGGCGTGCGTCGAACTTTTATTTGGATCGCCACCAAAACCCGAAAATCGTGCACGGTTATCCTCTAGATCCAACCGAACTCGATGATTGAACTGATGCGCGGCTCCGAGACAGGTTGAACTGATGCGCGCCGAGTTTGAAATGGAAATGAGTGAAGGTTTCCGAAATATGCCTCACCCAGCTTCCACGCTGCGTTTGTCGGGAGGTGGTTGATTGTTGAGCAAATCGGAAGCTCGGAGCTGGCGATAGAAATTGTTTGCTTTTCTTTTTAGCATCGATTCAAAATGGGGAGGTGAGCCCGCGCACACCGCACAGAAGCCGACCTCGACCGAGATGTGTGATTCGATCGGTGCGGCGATTTGATGAATTATAATAAAAGGGGGAAGCTGCGGCCTAGGGGTGTCCAAGATCTGGATCGGTCGGGTCAATCTCGGTTCTGGAGAAATCATCGCGAGTGATCATTCGACAACGGGGATGTTGGTGCCTTTTTCTGGTTTTAGAGCAAAAGAAAAGTGATCAGCATAAATCAACACTAGAGGGTACGAGGCTGAGTTTGTTCCATCGAATCAATTAGCAAGCAGATGTGATCTAGCCAAAAGTAGATGTCAGATTTTTGTGATTTTGCCGCAATTTTGCAAAAATCTTATCTCGATTTTTAGGTTGTCATTCCCTTTTAATTGTATTTGTATTTGACATATGAATTTATGAGAGTTTTATGCGGGTTCGAATTTTATGCAATTCATTATGGTGGAGATCACTTTAATACAAAAATGACCGCCATCATGGCTGATTTACATCGCCACTTTGAATCATTGAAGGCACAAACCCACACAGTTTGAAAGAAACATTTAATTTTCGGCCTTATCTAATGCACATAAGGGCCTGTTCATAAACCACGCAGACGCAGTTTTGAACATCTCAACCCCCCCCCCCTTCGTAGGCTTTCCTCCATACATTTTTTTAAATTTTTGTATGGAGCGTAGACTTTTGCCAAAGCCACCCCCCTCCCCCACAAAAGTCTACGTGGTTTATGAATAGCCCCTAAAGGGAACGCTAGATATGGCAGAAAATTATGGGATATTTCATGTAAATTTAAAAAGGCCTATCTGTCAAAAGATAAGCTCATAGTAGAATTCAAAGGAATTTGCTTGCGTTTACTAGCGAAAATTTGAAAAAGTGTTTCAATGTTTTTTTTTTTTTTTTAAAGTGATCAAATGAAGTGTTAATTTTCAATTCTCTTAGTTTCCCAATCACAACCGTTCTACTAATACGCTCAAAAAATTTTTTTTTAAAAAGTGAAAGTGATGTAAATTTAAGCAAGATAACGCTTGAATCTAGTCTGTTATATGAAAGACTGCGAACATTGTTGTATGGCGCATGAAAGATAGTAAACAAATTCGTTGTTTTCGCTCTCTTCGGCTTGATATTAAACGAGGGAAAATTTTACGTGGAAGTAAAAATTCCTTATTAACGTAGGTCTACGTTTCTCTTTTCTATACCGAGTGGCATTCCAAAATTTCAAAAAATGAGAGCGTTACGCAGAAGTGAAAGGTTTTTGAACGCTTTTACCCCTCGTTTGAATGAACAGAATGACTTCATTCATACTAGAAATTAGAAGAAAAATTAGTATTTTTCATTTAATTCCAAGTACCTTTGCTTATCTTGACAGATACATACATACGCCATTTGATCAGAAAAACTCACAATTTTTTTGCATTGAAATTTGAAAGAAGTCCCATTAGTATAAGTAGTTCAATTTTTCAACTCAAAATGACAAACTTTTGCTGCCATACCAATTTGCTTATCAACAGATTGAAAAATTAGTTTTCCCTAACACGGTCGTAGGAAACGGGTAGCAAACGTCTTATTCTTCTTCAAAATAACTTCGCTTTGTTGTTGGTGTCTGATTTTTCAATTGTGGCCCGTCCCACAAGCGCCAGACGCTTCAGTCATGAATGAACAGCCTGAAGCGTGTTTCATTGGCTATGATTAGATATCCTAGGGGCACTCGTAAATAAAAATTAACATAGGTTTTATAAATTGCATTGAAGTTTGCCATACATGTTCACACCAATGGAAATACTTATTCTTTCAAAACTGAATGCTGTACAGTAACGCAAACAAAGCCAATAAAACACGCTACAGGCTGTTCATTCATGACTGAAGCGTCTGGCGCAGCGTTGCCAATATTTGTTTTAAATAAACTGGAAGAATGCAACCAAAAAAACTGGAAAAAAACTGGATACTAAAAATTTAAAAAAAGCCCGCATGATGAAAAAACATATGCCGCATAATCCAATATATATATATATATGTTGTATTTAAGATACATTGCTACAATATATGGACTTGTTCTTCAATGATCTTAACTATAAATTCTTCACACTTACACAGATGGTTACTGTATGCCATATTGTCATTGTAAGATTTCTTATGCTCTGGATTATATACCTACATTTGTATGTATGTATGTATGGTAGCCACCATCCCCTCTAGCCCTTGGCTTGGATGCAGCTCCACTTAACAGCAAGATCAAATTGGGCCACCGATCTGAATTCGCACTATCGGCTGTATGAAGGGCCAAAAACGGAGGGGGTGGACCCGCAAGCAGAGACACTTACAACGAAATCCACGGGAAATTAAGAATCTCCTTCCAACGATATGATCCAACAAATCGAATAACACAATTCGCAATACTCATTAAGCTTTCTACAGATGGATGGCTTGTTAAGAAGGGCGCGTCACTCTCCCTGGAAACTGTTGGAGTAGAACTCTGCAGCACCACACTTCGAATCGGTAGGATAAGAAATGATACTGTTTGTTCCCTCCTAGACTCAGGCAGTCAATCAAACCATCGTCCAGTTTCAGCTTGAATGATACCCTGGTGCTCCCTCCCAACCCAGTGATTTATTATATTTACTATAAATATAGATGTAATGTAATAATAATATGTTATATATGATTATATAGTAGAGCAAAAAATTATATAAGGATATTTAGTTAAAATTATGTAACAGTTGAGTTCAAGAGCCTATGATAACCATGTTAAACTAAATTAATTAACCTGTTGAAATAATAATATTAAGGCAGTAATAATAATATGCAGCCTCGTACCACTTTGTATCACTGATGGGTGACTGTATCTCTGGAATGTGAAGGTCATCTTGTTATTCATTGAGGTATAAATATCAATAAAGCATTCAATTGTATATAAACCATAATATTATATTATTACGTATTTAATCATGACATATAGATATATAACCTTCTGGAATGAAGAGCATTTATTAATTTTGATTATTATTTGATATAATTTAATAAAAATAATTATACCTGCTGGATCACCAAACTGAAGCAAATAAAATTTTATTAATTATTTTATTACTTCTTCCATAATATTATATTCGATGATATGCAATTAATAATGATGAACAGCTGTGTTCCTCTGAACCGCTCAAATAGTAGTTGATGATCGTGTACTGAAATGTTTAGGTCATTTTACGCCATTTAATGGAAAATATAATGAAGGAATTAAAGGTTGAGTGGTCGAGAGAGTCGTCAACATTTCTATTAATGAAAATATGCTAGAGCTTGTAAAAAACATGCATCATATAATAACACATACTAGTATCTACACATCTATATATATACCATTCATTCACTTGAGATAGGCACACTCTGACTGCGTATAGATACAGCTGAAAATTGATCCTCATTCTTACTGCTGTTTCCGTCGGAAGATGATCATCCATATAATCAAGACCTCCTCTCCTAAATCTAGACATGGTACCGAGAAATTTACTCTTCATGGCGTATATACATGAAGAAAATATAAGGATATTAGGCTATGAATAACAATGTCCTATAAGATAATATATATAGTGAGGACATTGTATTAGTGAATTGAAAATTAGTAGCGTAAAAGACTGCTGTTTTGTTGCAATTGTAGACAACTTGCATACCATCTATAGAACCAGAAAACTTAAGACGTAAGTGACCACAGAAAAAAAGAATTTTGGACCAAATTATTTTGTAATACTGACGACATTAAGACCTGAAAGATACAGGAGAGAATGAGAAAATATATGATATGATGTAGCGGCCACCCGTCGTATAATGTGGCTTACGGATTGATAAGATTCCCAAGTAGCTATGCCATCCATGTGTTCACAGCTGAGCAGTTCAGATCATTATGACTCGCGTGGAGGCGTGGTAGGAACGCGAGACCAGAGGGTCAGTCGCACCCTCCTACAAGGTTATCAGCTCACCATTTGAAGCTTCCCTCTGATTGAAAGTACACACATTTAGAGCCTGTAAAATAGAACAAAAATAAAACGAATGTTCATTGGATGAAATGATAGACGTGGAATTTGAACGTCTCATTCGACATATGGTTAAAACTCATCAGAGATACTGTTAACATTTAGTTATCAACCAGCAGAGTTATTGTCGACATCGATACAATATGGGAAACTATCATTAATAGCTATGAAATGTGTGAATAGAATGATAGCATGTGCAGGATGATAAAGTCAGTACTGAACCAAGCGACGCAGCTCCTTCGCCTCAGCATCCCATTGCAGGTAAGTCGAGGCACGGATAAATCCGCAACTTCTGACAGGCAAAGATTGTGCGCTCAGATCGTGTGCTTACGTACTACAAATTGCTCGTGGTAGTTCCAGTGGTTGGATTTACAGACCTGTTGTGTTACCGCATCATGAGAGAAACTCCTCCTTTGGGTTTATTTTCAAACACAACGTAACTTATGTAATTTTACTCAAATTTTCCTCTTATAAGCATCTCTGACGAGATATTGAGAAATCACAAACTGCTGATCGAGCACTGCTATATAGAAGCCTTCGCTCAAATTTCAATACATTTATTAAATTACAACTTCCATGACACTGACGAATTATCAACACTTTCCTTCAGCATCTTTCATTTCGTAGCATTGACTGCCTCATTCTGCCAGCCTGATGATGAGATGAGCGAACATTTCCTTCATACATCAGTGCATGTTACTCCACGTACGGAGAATACAAGCATAACAACCAGCGTCAACATTTAGTTATAGTGAATCTGCTTTGTACATAAACACTGTTCATATCTATCATTGAAGTTGTAAATTTCTTCAACTGCATCAACGGATAGAGATAAACGCTTCTTCCTTAATGAGTACTTAATTCATATTTGAGACCGTTTGTTCAAGGAGAATAATCACTAAGAAAGCCATTGTTGTATAAAGCAGATTCACCTTAATCTCAATGTGTTACGTGGGCGCTAAATTATAATACCTTCCAAAAGAGCGAATAAATCCCCAAAAATGTTCAACAATTACTGGGTAGAAAAAAATAATCTTCAGGGTTGTGTAAAACTGGAAAAAACTAGGCAAAATTTGGAAAAACTCGACGATTTGAAGATTCAACTGTTGGCTGGATCCCGTAAAAAATTGGTGGAAGAATCCAGTTTCTCTAACTGGAAAGAATCGACATCCCTTTGGTCTGGCGTCAAAAAAGAACGCTTGGTTTATGCTTATTTTCTGCTGGTGTGCAGTTTGGTGCCATTTTGCTGATGTACATTAGGGTGTCCCGTAAAACATCAATGCCTTCTTTATTATCAACTTTTTAGTTTCAATTCTGTAGGTGCACATAACTCCACGGTGTACAGATGTAGAGAAAGTATGATTACAAGTTTTTGCTCAACTAAAAGTATAAGTATATTTATTGTGTCTAGCAGTTGACGTGTTGCAGTTGTGACAGTAGAAAAATGTCCCGTAGTCTCACGCCAGTCCCCACAGGAGCCCGCTGGCCTCCACGAGAGTGGTAGGACAATTTAGTACAACAGTATGGTCCTTGGATACCCGTTAAACAAGAGTTTGATGATTTTCTGGCCAATTCTCGCCTAAACAACCATATAAGGCGAATGAAGAACGCTAATTGTTTTGTATTGAATTACTCGTAACTTTTGAATCACAAGCAGTATTAAAATTTGTCTAGCATTAAAGCAAAATGCCAGCTAGCATGTTCTATCATTTCCATGGAAGATTACTTAATCTTCAAAGTGAGAAACAAAGAGTGATAATAAAAACTGTTTTTAGAGACACCCTTAGAGATAAAGCAGAAAAAAATAGTTCTATCATGGTCGAATAAAAGAAAGAGAAAAGAAAGATGACATATGGCTTATGCTAAGTTGCTTGAAATTATTATATCTCTACATAACCTTTTTTGACCTCACCCTTTTACTCTCTGTTAGGTGTAGCTAGAAGTCGTAGACCAAAAATAAACTTCCAAAAGGAGCGGGAGATTAGTTTCCTCCCATGGTAGGGAAGTCGGGAGTACAAATATTGGGGTTGCTGAACTATTGGTGCTTATCAGAAAGAGCAAGGACGAAGACGCGCACAACTTTGTCAGCTGGCGGTGTGTGTGACGACTGCCTTCGACCCACTTGCACCACTTCAAACTACTTCTTATTCATCAGTTCCGAGCTAATGGAACTATCAATACTTCTTATTAACAATCAGCGTTCCAGCACTGCAGCCCGGGCCCAGAGCCCATGGTGATGAGAAGACATTTATGAAGCAACTATTAACATTTATAAATGTCTGGGATTTTCATGAGCCTGCATACGTTACCTTCCATGCAACAGGTCAAAAAAACAAATATGCTCAAAATTATATCTAATCTGAGTTAAGGCTAACTCTTCCATGTAATACTAACGAAAATTAACCTAGACAACATTGTCTTCACAACGTTAAAGTTCAACTCTACACAAGAAATCATTCATTTGTTTTAATGAACATGTTGTTATACGATTTTAACGGTGCAACAGGTGGTGGTAATTTATTTGATGCAGTCCAATTGACTCTTTACGGTCTTCCTACGATTGATTTATAGAAAGGCTTTCCTATGACGTGATTAGCATAGCAAAAAACAATTGCGCCACAGAAGAAAAATGTATTGAGGGTGAGTTTGATTCGATGCACCAATAGTATCGAAAGAAAAGAACAAAAAGTAAATTTTATTATCTCGTCGAAATACTATCACTGATAACTTGGTCATTTTTGCCTGGGGTTTTGTCACACGAGACCAGAACATCAATAATGGCGTACATTTTGAAATTAACGTAGAACAAATTTTGCCAGCGATCTATTACGTTTAATTAAAAATGGACAAAAAGAAAATTTTTTCGCAGCGACGTACAATAAACAACAAAATCATACACAGTTCGCGGCTATTGTGGAAAAATCGCGCATATGCCACAATATTTAGAATCACTGGATTATTTCGAATGTTTTATTTAACTTTTCAAAACGGCAAGATCACTTTAATTTCTTTTGGGAATAATGGCGCGTTAGCGCATGCTTGTGTTGAAAAGCAATTGCGAATTGTTATATCATTTGAATGCTCTTTTAACGACGCAAGAAAAGACTTTTTCCGAAAATTATTGCTAAAATTTAGATTTACTTATAACATTGATTATTAGCAAATATATTCTTAAGTAAACGTTTTCGGTTACAAAAAATAATACGTCATTTTGATACTGACGGTATCTGTGAAAATACGAACTTTGTTTAATATTTCGACGTATCGTAACATTGTCAGTCAGAATGACGTAATAATGACGCCGCAATAGAATATTACCGTTCGTCATACTGACGTAACAAATGACGTGGCATTTTTTTCTATTGCAACGTTGTAAGATCGATGAAGAATTTAATTTTACTGAACGGCATCACCACCATATAAAGTTAGTGATGTAATATTTTACTGATAAGTACAAGGTTCATAGTGGAATTTAATGACAACATGTCTGGTTTTCATGAATAAAAATAACGTACTTCAATGCGATTTTCTTTTTTTTCGTCTAAAATGCCAGCGCCAATATGTCCATTTGTGCATTGAGAATTACGATTTTTCGCGAAGCCATTTTCTACCCACTGACGAACCGCCATACCTATGGTATCAATCAGGCATCATAGGTAACTCATGACACAAAGTACAGATATTTGTGCATTTAACGCTTGGGATTGATATTTACACCTTAATTACGTCCTGGCAAAAACGTAGAATCATAGAGAAATCAATTTAGGTGCGTTAGTATTCTTACGTTGTCAGCGAGTTCGCCAGAGTTTCTTCAAGAAAGATAATTTCCATAAAGCCTTGCAAGAGAATCACGAAAACTGTCGGGCAGAAACTTCTCAGCAGGAAGTATAAAGAGAACTTGGTTCAAGTAGGACATCAGAAAATTCAGGATCACAATCACTGAAATGAGATCACAGATCCTTCAGAATGTTTCAAAATCAGGAAACGATCAAAGATTCGGTGTTTAAAGAGAGAGACTTCAGCAGCAAAGCAGCTTGAAACTTCTCCCAGAGGTTCTGGAGTTCTTCTCAGAAATTCAAGAAAAACCAGTAGGAGGGTTTGCACGGAAGAAATCAACCAGGGGGCACGCCCATAACTTCACAACTAGAAACAACCATAAACTCATGGGACATTCATAGAAGTTCAGGGGAGTCAAAGTTTAGGAAAGTACGCCTCCAAAAAAGTAGAAATTCTGATGTTCCTGGATGAAATTGTGAGGGTTTTGAACATCCAGCAGAAAATAAAGAACTTCAATTTAGAACCGAATATCTACAAATAATAGAATGGGGCTTTCCTTCCTCTAGTGCTTTTTCCATGAGAAAAACTTTCCTGTAGTAGAGAGACTTCTCAGACCTTCAGGAGATATTTTTTTCTGATCGAGAGGAAATCTTAGAAGTTTGGAAATATCTTATAAATCTAGAGTTCTTTCTTCCAGAAAATGCACCAGACAAAGAAATGAAGTCTGGGTGAAGAAACTAACCTAGGGATGTGGGTACTGGGCACATTGAGGCCACAAAAAATCGAAAAATCACA
>JASCZW010014995.1:0-21599 GCA_034211315.2 Aedes japonicus
CACTCATTAGCTGAGTCACTAATTAGCTCCTGATAAATTGTTTGGCTCACTGTAAACATCTTTGTCGATAAATATCAAAAGTATTTTACCTGTGTAATTTATTCCAGCCCAAACCATGACAGATGCAAGATGAATCCTTGAAATCCTCTCTCGGTTTTTGGAAGCAGTAGGTTGCAATTGATGATCAGTCTGGTAGTGACAATGTTCCAAAATAGTTTTTTAGCCAAAATTTTTTGAACTCCTGCATGTTCAACCAGTATTATTGAAGACCCTCTTCACAATCGTTCAATAGCGGTCGGTGGGCTGAAGTTGCGGGTAATTTAGCGGATTCATGTCATTCTCAACGAAATCCATGCTCTTTTCCATGAGCCAATTGAGTGTTGTTTTGACGCAATGAGCCGACGCTTAATCCGACCAAAATAGTGGAGGGATAGTATGCTTCTGATATAAAGGCAGGAACCTCTGCAGACACTCATATCGATAGATTTTCGCATGGATTGCTCTGGTAGAGTAAGAAATGGTAGACTTCATACCACAGCAACATATTGCATGTCATACCAGCACTTTTCAACCAAACATCTTCACTTGAATTGATCTGTCTGCATCGCATACTTCTTCTCCTACGACGCCAATATAATATTATGAACCTGGAAGGATTTTTGAGGCCTCTTTGGCATAGATCTCCATCAAAATACATGCAGATGGTTGCTGCAAAACTCGCGAATAATATTTCCGGGCACTTATTGCCGCGCGTTGCTTCTGTTCTGCACTGTGTTTGGTGATTTGTTGCTTCTTGTAAGCCTTCAGCTTGTTGCGTTTCTTGATACGTTAAATAATTCCGAAGCTGTTTCTCGTTTTATTGGCCAAATTACGTATCGACATTGATTTGTTCTTCCAAATTAGAGCTTCCACTTTCTGAACCAGTTTAGAGTTGGAAGATCCGGGTTTCTGCATCTTCCTGACAGTTCATTCAAAGAACATGGTACCCCAAACTTTGTTATGATGGGTTTTACACTCGGGTGTTGAATTTCAAAGTGCTACATTGAATGTCGCATAGTTACACCCTTTACACGTTGCCATGAGTCGAAACCCTTATTTTTCACGTTCTATTTATTGCGTGACATTTTGAAAACAAAGAATTTAAACCGTGCAAAAAAGTAAACAAACGAAAGATGACAATCAAACGCACAGCATTCTTTGATGCACACATTAAAACCATCACAAATACACGTATGCAACGCAAATGTACATGAATAGGCTTAATTTAGATATATTTGTTATTGCATCGCTGACTTGACCATTGATCACCATCTCCGAATTACAATGATCATCAATAAAAACAACTGGAGAAACTTCAGAAGCTCTTTTGAGCCGCATTAACACTGATCTGGCAGTGGAGTTCTTTCCACAATGGTAAAGAACCAGACCAACTCTGGCACCTGGTAGTTAAAGTTAAACCACCTCAAGGCTATGCCAGTGCACAGAGTAGCTATCAGTGTCATGAAGTTTATATAACATCAACCCGGTAATTGATACAGTACCCGTTTAGTCTTGGGAACACGTCAAAAATCAATTATCTTGCTATAATCTAATCGTCCCAGAAGCGAATGTATATTTTTGTGTCCTACAAATGAAACACAAATTTAAACCAAACATGAGAACTCTTCCTAATATTATGAAAATTTGTATGCATGGGTTATTGGGAAAGGTTCTTATAATGGTTCAAAACTCCTCCGATGTCTGGAAGGGGGGTCCGATACAAATAAAACACAAATTTCTGCATAACTTGAGAACAAATCAAGCAAATGGAACCAAATTTGGCATGTGAGGGTTTTGGAGGCAGGATTTTTTTTTCTATTGTGGTTTCGAGACCCCTCTCTGGAGTGGGGAGGGGTCTCATTCTCATACAAATGAAACACAAATTTCAAACAAACATGAGAATTATACAGGTAACTAAACCACAAAATGTGTATTTCTCGGGTAAGCAGCATGTTCTGATAGAAGTTAGAACCCCTTTTAAGTCAAGAATAGAGGATACTTGAGCTACTCTCAGTGCTACATTATGCACCAGAAGCTAATCTAAGGTTGCTCTGGTGCTCGGGCTAGACAAAATGACGTTCAAACTGAAGAGATACGCGAAAAAAGGCGTAGTTTGAAGACAAATGTTTTGTCTATGAAATGATTCTAAAAAGAAAGAAAAAAACATGGTAGAAACTAGCAATCCGAGGGTATAATTAAAAATACACCTACACCCACGTTTAAATTTGCAGAGATTACACGCATTAGCAACTGAAAATATTTGAACAAAACTCATTTCTAAAAAAACCATGAAAGCCCCAGTTCTATTATATTTTCATTCATTTAGTTGCAAACGTAGCTAAGCTCACACCGGGTTCAGCTAGTTTCTTATATTTCAATATGGCGGTTGGAAAAAATCACAGTTTTGCCAAAAAGTCTATATATCTTCGCATTGACTTCTATGAAACTATTTGGTCGTGTTTTTTGCCGTTTTCAAACCACATGACTTCCCTTAACACCAATTTGCCGTTTAATGCATTTACTCTGGGCAAAATGGTCTTAAAATGCTATTTTAACTGACCATAACGAGACAATGAGTCGAAAAACGGCATTTTTGAACAGCATTTTAAGAGTTTATTAAACCGAAAGAAAACCACTGATAAGAGTAAAGGAATTTGAGGGAAAAAAAGTGTTTTAGATCATTGTAAACAAAGCTGTGAATGTTTCCATAAACCTGACAAAAATATGAAACCTTTTGTCACCTCTTTGTGCCATAGTAAAAAGAAATTGATTCCTAGTGGCCATCATGAAATTCTAATAAAACTCAATAAAATTGGATTATTTTGACAATATTACTTGTGTAGGTTGTGTTTCAAATGTTAGGTTTTATATTTTTGATGATTCTTAATCGATGGTCTGGTTCTGGAGGTTCTGAAAAAACCGCCGAAAAAGTGCCAAGTTACTTATTATATTGCTATTATTTTCGTTGCAGGAGGTTTTTTACGTGATAATACGAGCTATTGATAAAAAAATTATTCTATCAAGCAAAGCAGCAAACGCGAAAATCATATATTTGGTCGCGAGTAAATAGAGAACTCAATATCTTTTGCAATAAAAGGACCCAGCCGAATGCCCTCCGGATCTAACGGTTGGGAATATAGACTCAGTCTTATCACTCGCCAAACTTTGGAGAACCAAACTTATTTTCAGCGAGATCAAGACAGACTGAAGAAAGTGGAACCAACAGCATCTTATTTCTGCCATCGCTTGAAGGTGTGAGCGTAAATAGTTGAATTCAAGTAACCCATGCAGCAGAACACAAATTCAAATTGAACTTTGCCTTTCGATGAAATTGGTTTTCCCTTGTGCTGTTCTGTTTCTGTGGGAAAGAGCATCATAACGATTTGAACGAAGGAAAAGTTTTCCGTCGGCGACGATCTATTATCTTGCCGTGAATTGAAATCGAAGGATCGGAAGGATGCGTATGTTAGTTGTTAGTTTCTCTCTAGAGGAAAGCTTTATTGTTTGCAAACTATAAAGTTAATAAAGCCAATCTTCATTGATCGTAAGAGCAAATCTAATCTAGCCCCAAATAATTTTTTTCATGGCAAATGTAGGGAATGGGCAATGTTGGAAAGGGTTAATCAAAAATCTGGAGCATATGACTTACTTTTGTGATAATGTGTGGGAAAAGAACACGTCCAACCCGGAAACAGTTCAATGCGTGTAGATTGAGGCTTGATTCTAAATTTAGACATCTAATCAAACAAATGTTGTAATAAGTGTGATGGTGACGTTGTTGCTGATGATGATGGTAATTATGATATACCCTCCCAAAGGGAAGATTTGGGAGATAATTTAACATTGACAGTAATATAGGAAAGGCTAATAAGATGGAAAACGATCCGCTTTTTTGCTCGTAACATGTATAATTTTTATTTTTTCGCGGATCCAAAGACATCTCTCGAAAGAAGAACTAATAGGCTCCAACTTTGATAAAGGAACTAATTATTTATAGTCATAAAAAAAAGTTATGGCCTATTTTCGAAATCCATCCAAAATTGCAATTTCAAAAAATGGCTTGTAAGATGGAAAACGATTCATTTTTTGCTCGTAACCTGTATAATTTTTATTTTTTCAATGATCTTTCGAAAGAGGAGTTAAAGAGCTTCAAGTTTGCCCATGGAACTGATTATTTATAGTCATCAAAACAAATAATGGCCTTTTTTTCGAAATTCATCGAAAATTAATATTTCAAAAAATGTATCTTCTATATGTATAAAAATTAAATGCTGTCCGTTCGTGACAGCATAACTCACGAACGACACGATGGATTTACTTGATTTCTTTTTTATTTGGTTTGTCTTGCTTCCCAACAGGTTTATATAAAGAAAAAAAGAAGAAAATATTACTGAAAAGTGAACAAAAATCATAAAAACCTAATTGCCATTTTGTATGGGAATAACATAAAAGACAGCAAGAAGGCGTTCAACGCTCACATTAACGTTGAATTTTGCAATTCTAAATCGCTAAATCCATCGAATACATATGCAAGTATATTCGGTGTTTGTCACCATGTGAGGAAATAGGCCGACGGAAAATAAAAAAATATGCAAATATATCACAAAGGCAGAGATATAGAAGTTTTTGATGTAGCTGATGCAAACACGAACGACAAAATAATACAATATCAATTGGGACGATATGTTAGCAGCAATGAAGCGATATGGCGAATTTTCCCTTTGCCGTTCATGAAAGATAACCGACTGTGGTTCATTTAGCTGTTCATCTTGAAAATGGTCAACGCGTATATTTTACAACTCATAACGTAGTGCAAAGGGCCTAACAACCATTTTTTACTACATTGACAAGTTTCTTCACTATATGCCAAGCTGGTGAATTTGGAAGAACGTTGCTTTATACTGAAATGCTAAGACATTATACTAGAAATTAATCTTCGAAGAAATACCAACGGCGCAAACAAGGAACGCCAGTTGAAGGTAATTCGAATGTGTTTTTGACAGATGCTTTGGGATGGATTAATACAGTGCATCCCAGCAATGATGTTAATATTAGTTAATGTTCGTGGACCGACATCATTCGAAGCTTTGAGAACATTCAATTATCAAGTGTGTACGACATATCGTGAAGCATGTCAAAAGTTACAATTGCTAAAAAAAGATACAAATTGGTAATATACGCTTGCTTATGCAACATTTTTATTACTTCGAAATCAAATAAAAACATTATTTGCAATTCATATATGTTCACAATATGTTTTCCTTCGTATCTAAAGACTTATGAGACAAATTCATGGACGATAAGGCGGATGATATTTTACATAGGATGCGTCACTTAGCTTCAAATCCAAAAATGCAAATCACCGTGGAAATACATAATGAAGCAATGGTGTTGATCAAGGATATGTGTCTAATGATTGCAAATAAATTATTGTCACAATTGGGTATGGTGTCGTCCGATCGTCTAATGCACGCAGCATTCAATCAAGAATTGCAGCGCGAGCAACAATACAACCGTAAAGAATTGAGCAAAAATGTGCACTTGAAGAAATGAACCAACAGCAACAACATGTTCACGACAAAATCACGACAGTTATCAATGATGGAAGTAGTGATATTTATTTCATTGATGCACCTCGGGACAGGATTTTTTTATGATAACTCTCTTTTGGCAACAATACAGTCGCAAGGTGAGATTGCCTCAAAGGTCACCCACAATAGATACGTTTGCGTTCTGCTGACGTAAATTTGACAGAAAACCTATGGGAAATCTGTCAAATTCACGCGAACGCATCCGCAACGTATCAATTATGGGCCAGCCATTAACAATGGCATCTTCAGGAATCGCTGCTACGGTGTTGGATGCCGGTCGAATGGCACACTCTGCTTTGAAGCTCCCACTGATTATGCAAATCAATGAAAACCCGACAAGCAATATTTCCCAGACATGTGCGATGGCCTAAGTTCTGAAGCAATTCAAAATTATCGTTTGGGATGAACACACGATGGCACTTACACAATCACTGGAAGAATTGAATCGAACATGGTAAGATCTGCATAGAAAAGACAACCTTTTTGGCGGTGCATTGATATTGCTTGCCGGTGATTTTCGCCACCATTACAAGATCAACAGCTACTGATGAAATCAACGCGTGTCTGAAATCTTTTAATTTGTGCCGATACGTAAAGACACTAAAACTGACTTAAAACATGCAGGTTCAGTTGCAAAATGATCAAACCGCGAATTTCTAAGACATTGCTGGACATTGGAAATAGAGAAATCATAGCTGACACTTTAACAGGACTAACTACGTTGCCAAGTAAATTTTGCAATTTTACTGCAATGAAACAAGAACTAATTCAAAGAGTTTTTCCGAGCATTTTGTAGAACTACATGAACCATACTTGGCTGAGCAAACGAGCAATATTGGCTCCCAAAAATAAAGACGTCAACGATCTCAATGTGGTCATTCAAAACGCAATTCCAGAAAATAGTTGTTTCGAATAAATCGGTTGACACAGTGATACATTTCTGAATTCTCAAGAATCGCCAGGTTTGAGACCGCATAATCTTCAGTTGAAAGTCGATTCGGTGATTATGATCCTGCGCAATATCAACCAACCACGACTTTGCAATGCCACTAGACTTACCGTAAAAAAGCTGATGAACAACATGATCGAGGCAAACTTTCTCAAGGTAAAATGTGAAGGCAAACACGTTTTGATTCCACAAATTTACATGGTCCCCAATGAATTGCCGTCTAACTTCAAGCGTCTTCAATTTCCGATCCGGCTTGCTTTTGCCATGACTATCAACAAGACACAAGTTCAGTCACTGGAAATTTGCGGAATCAATTTTGGTTATCCGTGTTTCTCATACGGCCAACTTTGTGTCACGTGTTCACGTGTTGGCAAACCAGCAGCGTTGTTTGTATACACAGAAAACGGCAAAACTAAAAACGTTGTTTATCATAAGGCGTTGCAATAAGTTACAACTCATATTGTACAATTCAAAAATCATCACATGACTGAGGAAAATTAACTCTAAATCAATGGCATTTAAACCTGATTGCAAATAAACGTCTTCATTTAATTAAAAGCAGAACAACGTCTGCCGGGTCGGCTAGTATTTCAATAAAAATGTTATATTTCAATTTATTATTGATTCCATGGCATTTTCAAACATAAAAAATGTCATTCATATGTTTTAAAACGAAAAAAAATGTGTTCAATCGTACAAGCTCAACAGTGTTCCATCTTACAAATATGACGTCATAAACACAAAACATCAAAAAATTGTTTCACTTTACGCATTGTTTGGAAATGCCTTTGGATCATAAAAATTCACCAAAAATGCTAGCCAACACAAATGTTAATCTTTTGATAGCGATGGTAAATTTCCTCTTACTAAGCATAAGAAATAATTGCTTTATTAATTATTCCACCTCTTTCGAACAATGAAACCTGGAAGAGCTAAATCGAATGAGTGTATTCAATCCAAAAGCAAATGAAAATTGAAGTATAGTATAAAAATGAGGTTAACACTTGTCAGCGCGATCGTGTTGTCACTATGAATGTCAAAAATGGCGCTGTTCCATCTTACAAGCCGTTCCATCTTACAAGCCTTTCCTCTATTATTAACATTGCCCAGTGAACAAGCGAACGGTACAGTTCGTTCGGTCCGCTCTCCGTTGTTTTGGAAGTTTTTTACTAGGTGTTATTACAAGTCAAGTCAGTTTCATTAAGTTTTTCTCGATCGCGAGTGAAATTCAGTTTCTGAAGAAGAAAACGTTGTGTAATCTAGCAGTGCAACAACGTCATTAATTGCAATTAGCAAAATTGCCACGATCGAAAAGCCATATTGTTTCGCATCTATACGGCACGCACATCAGCAGTCCATCGTGTGTAGCGTGCATTAGTTCGTCTGCTAACCATCACCGACCAGTATCACCAGTATCATTACCATCATCGTTCAGCTCAACGTTTAGCCGGTACACGCGGCCACACATCGTCGCCCGTCAGAAGTTGATCAGTGATACATATAAGATAAGTTTTTTAGTAGTATATAAGATAAGTTTTTGTTTCTGTTTGTGTGTGTAAGTGTGGAGAGTGACTGAGAGTGTGTGAGAGAGAGAGTGCCTACCCAAGTAACACAACTTGTTATGTAATGATCAAAAATTCATCTTTAATACATGATCTCATGTATTTTTCTAGTACACATAACTTATTTTTGGTATCTTATTTGACCAAAACAGCGCAATGAAGCGATCTGTTTGAAACATCTTTAAGGTCACACAAGAAGTTTTTATATACAGATTTAGGACTAATAATACATTTTTAAGATGTATTGAATAACATGCTCTGAACATGATGATGTTTCATCTTGATAGTTTCTAGCATCATAATAACAAATAGGTTATAATCAAGTAATTTCAAAGTAAAAACCATTGCAGAAATACATGAACATGACATGCTTGTTTGAGAAATGTCAAACGAATAGAAGTCAACAAAGATTGTTATGATTGAGAAAATTGAGTTTGTTTATGAGGAGAATATTCACAACTCATAGTAAAAAAAATGACTATAGTTTTTGGCCAAATCAATTATTAAATAAATATCAGAAATCTAAAGATTGTTAGTGCTCAGAACGTGTAACAAAATATCATATGCGAGGCCGCTTTTATGGTGCAACTTTTGGATTTACTCCTGCATAATTTATGCCCCGTTCTAGAGATTAAAATAACAACAGAAAATTCTCTTATATTTTGCAAGTTTTCAGCATCTCAGTTGGAATCATCAAAAATCGTCATGGTGGATTAGACACATGGTCTACACTGTCGATTAAAATTATTTTTAAAACATAATTTTTTTTCTAGATTATCGATCAATTTTCTTTCTTACTCATAATGTATCATCTCAATCATCAACAAAAAAATTTATCTTTCGAAGTTTTTAGTGATAATTGTAATCAAAATTTCAACCGGAACTATAATTTTGTCCTTAGCTATGACGTGAAGTTGAAATTGAGTCCAGAATACATCTTTAGAGCAGTCCAATAACATACTCATGATGGTCCATTGCAAATTATTTGAGTTAGTTATTATAACATCATAATAACCATATTATGGCATCTTCTTAGTGAAATGTCATTTGGCTCCATTAATTTGAGAGAAAATGACGTTTCTTGTCGTCCGTCACAATGATTCAACTGCTGATGAGGATTGTTATTGCACGCTATAGTTCCGAAAAATATGTTTATTTTTTTCTTGTAGTTAGACCAATTCTGTATCCGTTTCTTAACAAGATATCTTGCAAATGGGCTAGGTCTGCTTTTTAATCGTTATGAAACATTTATAAAAAGTAATGGGAATTCATAAACATATTCATCATATTCATAACAAACATAACTGTCAAATTCGATCTGTGTCTACATCTGCTAGTTTGACACTTGTTGGATTGAATTGTTGTGTTCATGAATTTCTGCATTTAGTTTTACTTTTCAATAACTTGATTATAACCTGTTGGTTTTTGTGATGCTATAAACTACCAATATAAGACATCGTCTTGTCAAAAGCATTGCATGCAGCGCATCTTTAAAACTTCTTACATGACCTAAAAGATGTTATACAAAAGTCGGTTAATTGCGCTGTTTTGGTCATATATGAGTCTAAAATAAAGTCATATGTTCTAGAAAAATATGATAGGCCAATGTTTTGCGATAACATCTCTCAGCTTTTTCATAACAAAAGAAGTTTTTCATTTCATTTTTAATACTCTTGTATTACATAATTTCGAGATAACTGACCAAAGAGATGTTTTTGGTGTTACTTGGGTGGGTTTAGTTTTTTTATCTGTGATTGATTGTAGTGAATTACGTTAGTGGTTGAGCGCCATAAGCTCCCACAAGCGAGCCATGGATGATTTATCGGAAAATGAATCATCTATGGCGCAAAATGATGGGGTAGCTCTTAAAGTTACCCGATCGCGTGCTTATCCAGAAAGTTCAGCTGGTCCTTGGGTTGTCTATTATCGGCCCAAAACGAAACCTCTCAACATCTACCAGATTTCAAACTATCTGACGAAACGATTCGCGACCGTGACCGAGATAATTAAAAGAATGAGTATTTTTTAAAAGTCTGACCGAGATAATTAAGGTGAGACACAATCAACTAAAAGTCGTTGTGTCCAACCTTAAACAAGCTAACGAAATTGCTGTCTCTCAATTTTTACACTGGAGTATTTAGTGTACATCCCAGCTCGAGGTATTGAGATAGAAGGTGTGATCTCCGAAGCGAGTTTGACCCCTGAGATCCTGTTGAAGCAGGGGGTTGATCGATTTATGAACCCTCTGCTTCCTTCAGTCAAGATACTCGATGTGCGAAAACTAGGCACAGTATCGATCACTAAGTGTGAAAAGAAGTTAACTCCGTCAGACTCGTTTCGTGTAACTTTTTCTGGTTCAGCCCTCCCTCAATACGTCGAGTTGGGAAAACTTCGACTACCTGTGCGGTTTTTTGTACCTCGAGTAATGATCTGCGAAAAATGCAAGCAGATTGGACATACGACCTCCCATTGCAGCAATAAAGCACGCTGCTCTAATTGTGGGGAGAAGCACGAGGATGGCGCCTGCGCAGACAGCACACCAAAATGCGCTTTCTGTAAATGTACTCCTCCCCATGCTCTCTCGTCGTGCCCGGCGTACAAACAAAGCGGGGAACAATTAGAACGCTCACTAAAACAGCGTTCCAGGCAATCTTTTACCGAAATTGTGAAAAAAGCCTCACCATCACCCAATGTAAATACAAATCCCTTTGCTCCTCTGTCAGATGAAGAGTCTGACTTTGATTTGGTTGAAGCGGGAACATCAGTTAGTTCTCCGGAAGATGCTTCAAGAAAGCGAAGACGCGTTCGCCCACGGAAAGTTGCTGAGCCGGAGCCCAAAACCAGTTTGCCCATTTCAAAAAGAGGTGGAAAAAAGTAAAATCCTAGTCCTCCTGGTTTCCGCAATACTAACTACAGCCAGGACTTTACATCTCTCCCGGGGACATACAAAACCCCTGACGACCCGATTTTAAGAAGTGGGCTGTTCTCATTTTATGACATTGCCGAAGGTATCTTCAAGTACCTCGTAATTTCTGACCCTTCAAAAAGCATTGTTTTGGCAATGCTTCCAACAGTGAAGACTTTTTTGAAGCAATTGACAATTAAGTGGCCCCTCCTTGCAGCTATCATTTCCTTCGATAAATAATTTTCCAAATGAGGTCGGGGATTTGATCACTGTTCTACAGTGGAATTGTCGAAGTTTGATTCCTAAATTAGAATCTTTTAAATTTTTAGCTCACACCACCGGTTGTGATGCATTCGCTCTTTGTGAAACATGGCTCTCTTCCGAAATCAATCTTCCGATTCATGATTTCAATATTATTCGTCTTGATCGTGTGGATTCGCGTGGAGTGGGAGTACTTTTGGGGATCAAAAAGTGCTACTCCTTCTATAGAGTGAATTTTCCTCCTATTCCAGGTATTGAAGTTGTCGCATGTCAGGCTGTTATTAAAAATAAAAGCCTTTGCATTACTTCCGTTTATATTCCTCCAAGAGCCTCCATTAACCGAAAACAACTCTCAGATGTTTGTTCGGTTCTTCCTGCTCCGCTGTTGGTCATGGGAGATTTTAACTCTCACGATACAGGCTGGGGAGAACTGTACGATGACAACCGGTCTTCTTTGTTATATGACCTCTGTGACAATTTCAATATGGCAGTACTTAACAATGGAGAAGTAACACGTTTGGGTGGTACATCCTCAGTTGGCAGTAGATTAGACCTCACACTTTGTTCGAATTCATTATCGTTGGATTGCACATGGAATGTGATTCAAGATCCCCACGGTAGTGATCATTTGCCCATAAAAATTTCGGTTGCCTTCGGGTTCAATCCGTCGAAATCTGTCAACGCCACGTATGATCTTACCCGTCACATCGATTGGACAAAGTTTAGGACAGCAGTAGATGAATCCGTAACGACGGTAGATAGGCTTTCACCGCTGGAAGAGTATAACTCCCTCTCCAACCTGATCTTAGACAGCGCGCTTCAAGCTCAAACTCGACCAGTTCCAGGAACGTCATCTCGCAGGAAACCTCCTTCTCCATGGTGGGATCAGCAATGCACCGAGGTTTACCGTAAAAAGTTCGACGCGTTCAAAGTTTTCATCAGCCTCATCAAGGCCAAGAAACGCGGTTACTGGCGAACATTCGTGAACGAGCTATCGCGCGAAACGTCGATGAGTACTCTTTGGAACACGGCGCGAAGGTTGCGTAACCGAACTACAAACAACGAGAGCGAAGAGTACTCGGACCAATGGATCCTCAAATTCACGCAAAAAGTTTGTCCAGATTCTGTGCCGGCACGGATGATTCCTCGCGAAAACACGAATTCGATAGATGAGATTAGCCAACCCTTTTCAATGGTAGAGTTCTCTCTCGCACTCCTTTCGTGTGGCAATACGGCTCCAGGGGCTGATAGGATCAAGTTCAACTTGCTTAATAACCTCCCAGACGTCGCTAAGAGGCACATATTGAACTTGTTTAATCAGTTTCTGGAACTCAACACTGTACCAGATGATTGGCGACGGGTGAGAGTTATTGCCATTCAAAAACCTGGTAAGCCCGCGTCCGACTACAACTCCTATCGACCCATCGCGATGTTATCTTGCATTCGAAAGTTGTTGGAGAAAATGATCCTCTTCCGTCTGGACAAATGGGTTGAGACGAACAACCTGCTTTCAGATACTCAATATGGTTTCCGTAGGGGTAAGGGAACGAACGACTGTCTCGCGTTGCTTTCCACAGATATTCAGTTAGCTTTTGCTAAAAAAGAGAAAATGACTTCTGTATTCTTGGACATAAAGGGGGCCTTTGATTCAGTATCTGTTGATGTTCTTTCAGATAAACTCCACGCTTGTGGCTTTTCACCATTCGAACCCAGCACAAGCAAAGCTTCAAATTTGGGGTTAGCCGATAACTCATTCTATGTCATTTAAATATCTGGTTCTGGTTCGATTCTAAGTGCACCTGGAGATCCCATATTGAGTATGTGACGCGAGAGTGCTAGCCAAGGATCAACTTTCTCTGCACAATTACCGGGACCTGGTGGGGAGCTCATCCACAAGATCTTCTAACGTTGTACCGGACAACGATTTGGTCGGTTATGGAATACGGTAGTTTTTGTTTTCAGTCAGCGGCTCGGTCGCACTTAATTAAACTGGAATGTATTCAGTATCGGTGTTTTCGTATCGCGTTAGGTTGCATGCACTCGACTCACACCATGAGTCTTGAAGTGCTGGCTGGCATGTTGCCTCTCTCGGATCGGTTTTCAGAATTATCTCTCCGGCTCCTCACCAGGTGTGAAGTTATGAACCCCCAGGTGATCGAAAATTTTAAGAAGCTCCTTGAGTTGAATCCTCAAACCCGCTTCATTACCTCGTACCATTTGTACATAACACTGGACGTCAGCCCTTCGCCGAACATTTCCAATCGTGTTTGCTTCTCCGATTTCGACAATTCGGTTCATTTTGATTTATCCATGAAGCAGGAGCTTCGTGGAATCCCAGAGCATCATCGTCCTATGATTGCTCCGGTGATAGTTGCTGCAAAGTTTGGCCAAGTTGATTCCACTAAATCGTTCTTCACCGACGGATCATTGATAGAGGAGTCAGCAGGCTTTGGTATATTTAATGAAATTTATAGCGCCAACCGTAAACTCCTTGTTCCGTGTATGTCGCTGAATTAGCGGCAATACATTTTACGCTAGAAATTGTTGCCTCATTAACACCGGATCAGTACTTCATTTTCACGGATAGTCTCAGTTCTATAGGGGCTATTCGCTCATTGAGGCCGGTAAAGCAATCCTCGTATTTTCTCATGAAAATTCACGAGCTTCTAAGTGCTTTTTTTTCGCGTTATTTTATCATCACCTTTGTATGGGTCCCATCTCATTGTTCAATTCCGGGCCATGAGAAAGCGGACTCGCATGCAAAGGTGGGCGCTATGGAAGGTGATATTTGTGATCGACAAATCGCCTTCAACGATTTTTTTCGTATTTTTCGTCAACAGTCACTCGTCAGCTGGCAGTATAAATGGAGTAAAGGAGATTTGGGGCGATGGCAACATTCTATCATCCCAAAGGTGTCGAAGAAATCTTGGTTTAGGGGGATGGATGTGGGTCGAGACTTCATTCGTGTCATGTCTCGGCTCTTGTCCAATCATTATTCTTTGAACGCTCATTTATACCGGGTTGGGCTGAGCGACAGCAATCTCTGTGAGTGTGGACAAGGCTATCAGGACGCAGATCACGTTATTTGGTCTTGTGCTGAACATCGTGGAGTCAGATCTGAGCTTAATGATTCCCTTCGGGCTCGAGGTAGGCAACCTCGATATTTTGGCTGTACGTGATTTGGGGTACATGAAACTCATTTATGTGTTTTTGACTAACATTAGCCTTAGATTGTAGTTAGTTTAACCTGTATGTTAACTTTAAGTTTTTTTTTATATGTGTATGTGTGTGTGTTTTTTTTCTTTTTCAAAAAATGTTCAAGTCAAAAGAAACCCATAAATTGTATAGTTATAAGTATTTAGATAATTTAGAATATAAATTTAATGTGTTATGTAAACCAAACTTTGAATTCCCACCCTCTTTCCCATCCGTAATTTGTAATCCCTATTAACCTCGAGACGGCCGCGAGTAATCGGCTCTATCCTCCTAACCTTAGTTTTAAGATAAATGATGATTAAAAGTATGAAAATTTGGCTCTGTAAAGTTAATTCGATTGAGCCTGTACAAATAAATGATTACTAAGAAAAAAAGTAAGATAATTAAAATTGCAAACAAAAACAAAAATGACCTGATAACATTTATACACTCTTGTAGTAGAAAAAAGGCATATAAATTCAATCCTGTTTGGATGTACATAAAGGAAGCTGGCCCGTTCGACAAAGATTTACGGACAGTATGTGTAAGACACAAATGAAATTGCTTCTTTCTGTTCGTTGTATACAAATCAAGGAGTCGCCATTCCTGAGCTGTATTTTAAATGGGAGATGACATTTGTGCTCTTGATGTTTCACGCATAGGTTTAACCTTAACTTTTTTTTTCGTACTATCTCTTTGGGATACCTTTTTATTTGTCCTTTAGCTAAAAGGAAATTAAATTGAAAAGCGTTTTAACCGCTCTTACTCTCGACCCTCCCTTATTTCTAGCCTTTCAACGATTACGATAACGATTGATAACAAATTCATGATAGCCCCTAACTACAGACGGGTTTCCTATAGTTCGGTGTGTTTTACTGTTCGAAGAATCGTAAATGGACGATAACCATAAACGAACTGACAACTTTGTTTTTTATATAGAGCATAAACACAATTTTTGGACACACAAAGCTACATGGTAGAATCATATCAAAACGGTTGTTTTCTCAAAATAATTCTCTCTGAAACCCATTTGTTAATTTCAACAGTTACTAATGAAGACCTGCTATGATCCAAAGAGCCTACTGCGGAGCGGTAATCCATGCGGTATGCGTCAACGTCAACGGGCCCCTTCAGGAGGAATTGGCGTGAACCGGAAAACCCCTTTTTTGGATGTGCGACGAATGTGCTGGTCTTTTTGTCAACACGCATTTTCATTCGATGATGACCAAATTTGACGAACGAACATCTACTGTGTCAGCAGAATTCCTGACTATACAAGCTGAAATAAAAAAGCTACAATCAGCTGTGAATGCGTTAGCTGCAAAAACTGCGCAAAAATTAAGCACGCCTACACCTTTCGCTACTTCGACCTTGTGGCCCAACAAGAACCGCGCAGTCACTGACGGGGGTGACTCGTTAAGCATCCCTTAAGTGAAAGGCAACTTAGGCACCAAAGCAATTGGCTTTATCAAAACTGTGCAGCTTGACCAGCGTGACGACGACGATTTGTTTTGGATCTACCTTTCCGCATTTCATCCAAGAACACATGAGAGCCAGATTGCTTCGCTCGTTTGCGAGTGCCTGTATCTGACCGGCGCTCAGCCAAAGATGGTGAAGCTTGTACCGAAAGGAAGAGACCTCAATTCGTTGCGGTTCGTGGTTTTTATGGTCGGTGTTAGCGAACAACTTAGAGAAAAGGCACTCTCCAGTGACCCATGGCCTGAGAATATTAGTTTTTGGAAGTTTGAAGATAATCGCTCAAAAAACGGTCCGAGGATAATCAGCCTGCTGCCAACTGTTCCTCCAGGGAACCAATTGTTGTCGGAAATGGAAACAAAGGAGTCTATTTTAGTCGTCTAGTCGGAACCACTCCTTCAGCAAGTCGGCCGGGACGCACGCACCGAAGCCCTTTGGAAGCCCCTTCCGGCCCCGTTACAGTCGAGCCATCAATCGCCGCCTCTATCACCAGTTCTGTTTCCTGCCGTCGCAGTTGTCCCGGCCCTGTTAACAAAGGTTTGAAAGGGGTCTTCCGGCCTACATCTCTAGGCAAGTATGCGTGTTATATCGATCGATCTGTTTCTGATGCCTTTCAAAATTCTAGTTCCACCTCCGACTTCAGGACGAGTCCTATAGCTCAACAAGCACCTTCTATCAGTCAGCTCCCCACTGTGTCCGAATATGGTCTACGTCAACCGGCAGGATCGTCAAGTCAACCGGGACGCACGCACCGAAGCCCTTAGGAAGCCCCTTCTGGCCTCGTAATAGTCGAGCCATCAATTGCCGCTACTGTTGGACCAGTGTTTCCTGCCGTCGCAGTCGTCCCGGCCCTGTTTAAGAAGGTTTGGAAGGGGTCTTCCAGCCTGTACCTCCAGGCAAGTATGTGCGTTATGACAATCGATTTTTTCCTGATGCACCTCCAAATTACATTAGCACCCCCGACATTTGTCATGATTAACAACAAGCGTCAACGTCAAGCCAACCGAGACCTGTCCATGAAGACTATAATATTTCCAGTCCTGCTGATGGCTCCTGTCATTATGTTGATCGAGTATCATCCACTAGCCACTATATTGATCATCCTGTGGTCAATAATCGCACCATTTCAGCACCTGACCGCACTCTGCAAGACGTTTTGAAGGCCCCTTCCACTTCGATATCAGTCGAATATCAGCTTGTTTCACTCTATCAGCAAATGACTTGTCCTTCGTCGTGCTCCAGCCATCCCATTCGCCCTGGACCTGAACTCGGAATTGGAAATGGCTTCCAGCCTGCAACCTCAGATCTACAGGTCTACTACCAGAATGCTTGTGGAATGAACACCTGTATTGATGAATACCTGCTCGCCAGCTCAGATGAGTGCGATCATGTTCTCCGAGACTTGGCTCAACGAATGGACCCTATCGAGCCAAATTTTTGGTACCATTATGACGTTTTCCGAACTGACCGCAACCTAGCAACAGTTCCAAGTTATCTGAGGAGAAGTCCTCATTGCTGTTCGTCGGCGTTTTAAGGCACAATTGAAGATTCATCTAGGCAATTATCGAACAAGTCTGGGTGCAAATAAAGCTAGTTGGATACTCGTTATTCCTTGTGTGTTATATCTTCCACCGGACAAAACGCGTGATGTTGCGTTGATCAAAAAACATGCAGAATCGCTATATGCATTATCATCTCAAGCAGATGCTTCGGACGAGATTATAGTGATAGGCGATCTTAATTTCCCAGACCTGAAATGGTGCTCCTCGGGCAATGGATTTTGGTACCCGGACCCGAATGCATCTCGATTCCACGCAGGGAATCTCAGATTGCTCGATAGATATAACTTAAATCATTTGCTGCAAATCAATTACGTTACCAACGCAAATGGCAAGCTTCTCAATCTCTGTTCTGTCAGCAATTTTGAACAGGCACCAAGGATATCCGTTGCTCCTTCCGTTGTAGTTAAAACGGTTCCTCTGCATGCTACTTTGCATTTCACGCTCGAGGTTGCGCATCCGACGAATGCTCCCAATGTTGCGGATCCCGTCAGCTACGACTTCAAGAGAGCTGATTATGACAGCATTCTCGTCATTTTGTTGAACATCGACTGGAATCTTACTCTTGATACCGACGATATCAATATTGCAGTTCAGACCTTCTTCAATATCGTGAGCTATGCTATCGATCGACATGTTCTGAAGCGGATTCCTCCGAAGACCAGAAATCCACCGTGACAGTCTGCTGCACTACGAAAGCTCAAATTTTCAAAAAGAGCAGCATTCAGACGGTATTCTAAGCATGGGGGAGTTTCACTGCGATTCCGATATCTGCGAAGCAACAGCGAATACAAATGGATGTCTCGCCAGAGTCGTGCCAATTATTTAAGAAATGTGCAGGAAAGGCTGAAATTAGCTCCTAAGTCATTCTGGAAACATGTCAACGATCAAAGGAAAGAATCTGGACTACCGTCAACGTTAACATACGGAGAACGCACAGCATCGAATTCCGAGGATATTTGCGAACTTTTTAAAGTAAAATTCGAGGGCGCGTTCTGCTCCGAGATATTGACAGAGGGTCAAATTTCACTAGCAGTGCGTAATGTGCCGCTATCTTGTGATCCATCAAACACCATCAATATTGATGATTTAATGATCCTGTCAGCTATCTCTAAAATGAAATCATCAACATCGGTTGGTCCGGATGGTATCCCTGCAGTTATTTACAAAAAGTGCTGTGCTGGCATACTAGAACCTCTGCGTCACTTGTTCCAACTCTCTCCAGCAACTGGAACATTTCCCTCGCTCTGGAAATCGGCCTACATGTTTCCAATTTTCAATAAAGCACAACGCCGACAACTACAGAGGAATATCTGCATTGAGTGCTGTAGCGAAGCTCTTTGAGTTGGTAGTTCTAGACCCAGTCTTCAAACATTGCAAGCAATATATAGCCGATACACAGCACGGGTTCATGCCTAAGTGATCTACGACAACAAACTTTTTACGTTCACAACATATGCGACAGATGGTATGTGTAAGGGCTTCCAAACGGATACAATTTATACTGACTTATCTTCAGCTTTCGATAAGATCTACCATCGCATTGCATTAGCGAAACTTAAGCGACTGGGCTTTGAGGCACCGTTTTACGTTGGTTCCATTATTACCTACCAGAACGACATCTAAAGGGTGATACGGTCAAAATTTGGTCAAGGGAAAACGCGTGTAAATCGGTGAAATCGTTTATTTAAAAAATCAAATTAAATTTCTTTTCAAGTTCAATTAGTATAAAATTCAGGAAAAATATTCAGTTAGGCTTCCGCTTTTCCAAATCCGAATTGCCGGGCCTTACGCTTGACCCCTGCCATCAGATTTTGTACAGCCACCTTGTCCACCTTCTTCGCCGCAGAAAGCCAGTTTGCCTTGAACTGCTGCTCGTCCTTAGCAGTTTTTTGGTCTTCTTTAGGTTCCGCTTGACAATAGCCCAGTATTTCTCAATTGGGCGGAGCTCTGGCGTGTTGGGAGGGTTCTTGTCCTTGGGAACCACCTGCACGTTGTTGGCGGCGTACCACTCCATGGCCTTTTTACCGTAATGGCAAGATGCCAAATCCGGCCAAAACAGTACGGAACAACCGTGTTTCTTCAGGAAAGGCAGCAGACGTTTATTCAAACACTCTTTCACGTAAATTTCTTGGTTGACAGTCCCGAAGCTATGAAAATGCTGCTTTCAAGCCACAGGTACAGATGGCTTGCCAAATCAGATATTTCTTTGCGAACCTTGACAGTTTCGTGTGCTTGAAAATATCTGCGCTACCTTTCCCTTCCTTTTGCCGTATAAAACTCCTGTCCCGGAAGCTGCTTGTAGTCGGCTTTGACGTAGGTTTCGTCGTCCATTACCACGCAGATCAAACTTCGTCAGCATCGTCGTGCTACAGCCTCCGGGATCGCGCTTTGGCCGTCGTATTTTGTTTATCATCGCGATTTGGAGTCACTACCTTCTTGTAAGTCGATAGTCCGCTCGTTTTTTGCCTCGATGCACGGTTGTAGACGATACACCCAGCTTATTTGCGGCATCTCGGAGAGATAGGTTAGGGTTTCGCTTGAAACTACCGGCAACTCTCTTTGTCGTCTCAGCGGCTTCCAGTTTTCGATTTCCCCCGATCCAGACTTCCTGGGTGTCGACAAACGTTCCCCAAACACTTTAATTACATTTGTAACGGTTGATTTGGCAACTTTTAGCGATTTTGCCAACTTTGCGTGCGAGTATCTCGGATTTTCGCGATGCGCGAGCAAAATTTTGATACGCTGCTCTTCTTGCTTGGACGGCATTTTGACAACTGAAGAGTGAATTCCAAAATCAAAATAGGAGCAACATTCTACACACACACACCTTCAAAATGAGAGGTGTTCAGGTTTTTTAAATGCAAAATTGAAAGAAATACGTCAAGTTGATATTGACCAAATTTTGACCGTATCGCCCTTTATGCGTTAGCATTGATGACTGCACATCTGGTGAATTCCTTGTCACATCCGGTATTCCCCAGCGAAGTCATCTTGGGCCCTTGTCTTCTTGTTGTACTTCAACAAGGTTATCTTTGGTGATGACTTGAAAATTTATAATCAGGTCAAGTCCATCGAAGACGCATGGTTTCTTCAACACCAACTTGATAGTTTCGCTTCGTGGTGCAACACAAACAGGATGGTGTTGAATCCAACCAAGTGCTCCGTTGTTTCTTTCACAAGGAAGAAGAAACCGATAATGTTCGACTACCACCTCGAAGGCAGCATTATTAAGGAAGGATCTATGAGTTTTTCTCGATGCGGAATTTACGTACAAGGAGCATATTAGCTACATTGTTTCCAAAAGCAAACCGCAGTTTGGGTTTCATCATGAGAATGGCAAAGCACTTTACGAATGTATATTTCTTAAAGAGTCTCTACTGTTCACTGGTGGAGTATTGTTCAGCAGTATGGAACCCGCATTATCTTAATGGCGTTGATAGAACCTAGGCAGTGCAGCGAAGGTTTGTGCGATTTGCTCTCCGTCGTTTACCATGAAATACGCGAGCTGCCTAGATATGTACACCGCATGCAACTCATTGGCCTTGCACACTAGCAGTGAGGAGAGATCTATCGCGCGTCATGTTGGTTGCCGATCATGGCAAAAATTGACTGTCCAACGCTGCTTAATCAAATCAACATTCATGTGCGTTCTCGTGCACTTCGCAACAACATCTTTCGTCGAACAAACTATGGCGCCAACGGAGCTCTTGTCGGTATACAACGTGCATTCAATCGAGTGTCACCTGGTTTGACTTTCACCTGCCTCGCCAAAGAATTAGAACTAAGTTTTTAGATATTCTTAGGAACTATCATTAGGACCAAATTGTGTCTGTTGATAGTAATAATAACAAACACCCTTCTTTGCCACACAAATGAAAATTTAAGCAGCTTTATTGTTTGTAAAATATGGCAGAAGCGCTGGTTTTGGCCATAGCACCAATTTTGGCCATACTAGTTTTTAATTGTCAATTGTTATTGTTGACCATTGTTGTTGTTATTGTTGTTGTTGGCGCGCGCGCGCGCGCGCGCGCGCGCGTTGTTGTTGTTGTTGATCGGTGA
>JASCZW010014996.1:0-21586 GCA_034211315.2 Aedes japonicus
GGATTTGTGGATCTGTGGGCAGTTAGCCCAGGAGAGGGGTTGAACAAAATCAACTTTCCAAAAACATAGCTAATATACCTATGAAGAGGAAGTGTTGAAAGTTCCGTCAGTGACGTTGGGAATAGAATAGAAGTATTGACAATTGAACGCAAGGGCATGGGTAAAGTAGTACTCGAACCAAGGACGTCACCATTGCCTAACATCTAACTGCGGAGTAGGTCAAGGCACGGACGAATCCGCTACCTCAACAGGCAAAAGTAACGTGTTGGTACGCGCTCATGTACTACTGAAAGCTTTGTGACAGTATTCTAGCGGTAGTTTGTATGCACTCTGTTTTGATACGCGCATAGGAGAGAAACTATCTCTTTTTTGGGTTTGTTTCGATTCGCTACCTCTGAGATCACTTTCCACGCTAAATATAAATCTAGCTAGACAGGTATGTTGATAGACGATGCGTTCAAGATTATTGACATTCATACCCAAGTAACACATCTTCATTAATTTTCTATTGAGTAAGCTTCATTATAACCAAATCTAGTCCTATAAAAGTATTTTCAACCGTTATAAAACTTGTGTGTTGCTTGGGTAGGGAACCGACTGTTGGATTCACTGAGTAGAAGTTTTATTAAAACTAGGAACCTGGCGCCATTCTTATTTTGTTATTTCTAATTTCAAAGAGCAATAATAAGAATACCACACATTATAATAATGGTTTGCAAACAATCTTATAACGTCTTCATTCTCGATAATTTGTCAATAATGGATAGGGAATAGGCGTGATGAAACTTTACTTTGCAACCGAAAAGTGAATCGTATAGCTGTCCACGACTCAAATAATTATTTTTAGGCTACACATGCATGTACGACATTTAAGCGATTAAATGACCTAGATATTAGTATTAGACAAATAAAAAGGAGGCAGGTAAATCTGAGCTTTTGTACAATGACTATATAATTTAAAAGGCAAAAACTGACTTAGGTGGAGAAACTGATAAGTGAATTAAACAAGGTAAGACACGGTAGGATAGTGCATCGATAAATTTTAGAGCACATAAAAACTTGAAATCTATTAACTGAATTATAAACGACTAAAGGGTTAACAAAATGCCGTCTTGACCTAACACTGAGGAAACTTTGCTCATCAGTACACCATAAAAATTATACTGGGACTACTGATACTTGTAACAACAGACATCATTAATACTGGTAGAATTCAAATATCTCAACGACATAATGACAACTTATTTTTGCTTCGAGAAATTGCTCAAAAAGAATCAAGAAAATTGCACATAACTACAACAGACTGAAGAAAACACACTGACAAACTAAATAACAAAAAGACGAAAAAACACCATACAAAACAGTAGTGGAATGAACATGACTGAGAGAAAAAAAAAGTAAACTTGATAATGTAACACCTTCTGAAACAGTGTCAACAGCGTCTCTATCGACGACATGGTCCTTGCAGGACTGGTAAAATGCTTCAAAAAGCAGTCCTAATACACATTTAACAATACAAAAACTTCTTAATTTTAGTTCAAGAAAACTGCTTCGGAAGACTCTCATAGCACATAAATGACACACTTCACGAACTAAACTACAAAAGACTGAAAAAATTACGAAACGCCATATTAATCTTGCAAACGTAACACTGATTAACAAAATAACAAATAGGCAATTGAAAAAAACAGACGAAAGGACCCAAAATTCTCAAACGTGGCTACTTCCGAGTCATTTGCAATAGCGTCTTCTTGGTAGACATGTTCCGTGCACGGCTGGCAAAATTAAGTAGTTTAGAGGAAGAATCCAGTTGAAAACATTGATCAAAATCAATAAATCGATAGCTCAAAGAAGTTCTGGGCCTCAGACAGCCCAGTTGGCATGGTTTACCAAACCGGAGGTGGCGGATTCGATTCCCGGTCTAATCGAAGGAATATTTTGGGTTGGACATTTTGTAGACTTCCCTGAGAGTATCATTGTGAAAAACAAATGTACAGGGTGCGGAAGAAAATAATGCGAAAATTTGTTCTATTTCTTTCAAATCCCATTTTCAACTAATTCAAGCAATAATATCAACATTTTCGAGTGAAGTTATCTTTATAAAGTCCTTTAAAACAAATTTATTCAATGTGTCCTCCATTTTTATTAATAACATCCTCGAGCCGACGCCGGAAGCCAGAGCATACCTTTCGGACGTAATCCTCCGACATTGACTGCCATGTGCGTGTTATGGTTGACTTCAGGGTTTTCACATTAAGGTGTGATGTTTTGCAGGCTCGTGCTTCAACATATGCCTAAATCGAATAATCCAACGGATTAAGATCTGGACTGCTAGGGGGCCACAAATCCTTCGGCCAAAACTTCATGTTATCGTTCAACCATTGTTGGGTTCGATTGGACATGTGACACGGCGCTCCATCCTGCTGTAGGACAACGTTTTGGTCCTCGGAGAAGTTGGCCTTCACCCAGGAAAGCACTTGGTCCTTTAAAATACCGATATACACTTCAATGAAAGCAGGCGGCATTTTCAAACCGTTGGACGTCCCCAAGCCGAATGTTTTGTTTGAAATTTGAATTTCACTTTTTCCGGAACGTTCTCCATTTTCTGCGGTGAAATGAACCGGTCCGTGCGGCTGTTGGCCACAGCATCGATGCTGAAAAGCTTTTCGTCGGAGAACAGGAATATCAATTTTCCCTTCTTCAAAAAGAAAGCAATATCTTGGAATGAGTCACTCGTAGTTCCTTGCCCCGGTCCGTAATCAAGTGCAGTGGACGATGCATGCAGGTCTTCTTTGATGATTCACCGCATGGATTTCTCCGAAACATTGGCTTCCTTTGCAAGTTTTATAATGGAACGCACCGGGTTGCGAGCAATTTTTGCACGGACCGATTTGATCACGTTCGGCGTGCGTGCAAAGCGCGGACGTCCGCTTCCCGTTTTCCGCTGCTTAGGACCATCCTGCAGGTACTTTTTATGCGGTAAACTGTTGCCAAATGGCACCCTACCACCTTGGCAATCTCTTCGGCTTCTTCTGGGCGAGCATTTTGACGAATTTGCAATAAAACAAATAGAATGCTTGGATACAGCACTTGAAAGTCAAACATAAATAAATACACTTTCGACAGAAATGAGTCACTAGCTACACGAATTAACCCAGTATGCTCAAGTTTGAACATTTTCGCATTATTTTCTGCCGCACCCTGTAGCTTCCAAAAAATAAAGAACTTTTTTCAGGAACTAAAATCATTCCATGGCACCATTAAGCCGACTTTTGATGAATTTTTCTGAAGCTTAAAGGTGTTCCGATCAAGTTTTGAAGAAACAGTAATGTGTGTCTACCGAATGCGAACTGCCGGGTCTTTCGTTTAACAACTGCCATAGGATTTTGTACAGTCTCCTTGTCCACTTTATTCACCGCAGAACGCCAGTTTGCCTTGAACTGTTTCTCGCTCACAACAGCTTTTTGAGTCTTCTTAAGGTTCCGCTTGACGATGGCCCAATATTGTTCGATTGAATGGAGCTCTGGCGTGTTGCGAGGGTTCTTGCCATTTGGCACCACTTGAACGTTGTTGGCAGCATACTACTCCATGACCTTTTTTCCGTAAAGGCAAGATGCCAAATCCGGCCTCTATAAAACAGAACAATTGTGTCGCTTCAGGAAAGACGGTAGACGTTTTTGTAGGCACTCACTCAGATAAGTTTCCTGGTTGATGGTGCCTGTCACAATGTAAACGTTGCTCTTCAGCAACAGGTACAGATATTTCTTCGGGACTTTGACAGTTTAATGTGCGTTAAAATATCTGCCACCTTTCCCTGTTCGGTTGCCACAAAACATTCCTGTCCAGGAAGCTGCTTAAAGTTTGCCTTGACGTAAGTTTCATCGTCCTGAACCACGCAATCAAACTTCATCCGCATCGTCGTGTACAACTTTCGCGATCTTGCTTTGGTCGACGTGTTTTGTTTAACGTCGTGATTTCGACTTTCTTGTAAGTCGACATTCCAGCTCGTTGTTTAGCTCTATCCACGGTCGAAGGCGTCACTTCCAGCTTTTATGCGACATCTCGGATGGAGAGGTTGGGGTTTTGCTCGAAACAGCGGGCAGCTTTCCAGCTTTTCTAGCTTTCGACAAACATTCACCGAACACTTTCAATACGTTGGCAACAATTGATTTAGCCACATTCAACAATTTCGCCAACTTGGCGTGAAGTAGTTTGGATTTCCGCCATGCACGTGCAAAATTTTTGATGCGTTGCTTCTCTCCCTTAGACGACATTTTGATAACTGAAGTGCTAATCTCAAAATAGAAATAAAGGCATGATGCTTCACGCACACATCTTCAAAATGAGGGTGTGCAAAAGCTTTTAATGCTCGTTGAAATGAAATGCGCCAAGTTTGGAGTCGACCAAATTTTGATAGTAACACCCTTTAGTTGATGTAACAATGTCTCATTAACGCGAGGCTTGAGAAGGGCAGTTCGTTTACTGGAGAGCGATTTTAAGTGAATAGAATCTCACGGCTCCGTTAGAGTACGGCTGTATGATAATGGAATAAATGATATTAGAATTGGCCAAATTGGGTTTATTTCAATGATATTACTAATCTGAATGACGTGCAGGAAGGAAAATAAGAAGCAGTTTGATGAAAAAACCAGTTTGACTTCATTTTGATATCCAAGATGGCCGTCATCGGTGTTAGATAAATATGTTAAATACGCAACTATATGGACGATTGTTGGGTCGTTGTGGGCCTTCGGGAGAGGAAGCAGCCGCTTCTGGAGGCACTCTTTTATGTACACCTGTCCGTTCATCGTGTCCTGGGTCACGAAAGGTGCACTCCGCTTCCCGCACGTGCAGATGGCTTGCCAAACCAGGAATTTCTTCGCAAATTTGGACATCTTCTGAGTGCGGACATGCTCCGGAACGCTGAACTTATCCTTGGCCGTGAAAAACAGGTTGCCGGGGATCTGTTTGAAGTCGGCCTTCACATATGTTTCGTCGTCCATGATGCAGCATTCAACTTTCGTCAGCATGTTGAGGTACAACTTCCTGGCACGGGTTTTGGCGGACTTGTTCTGCTTCTCGTCGCGATTAGGGGCCTTTTGTACCTTGAACGTTCGAAGCCCAGCCTTAGTTTTGGCCTTCTGGACAAAACTTCGACTAGGTGCAGCTTCTTAGCCACATCCCGAACGGAGGCGTTCGGTTTTGGTTGAAGGCCCCAACTACGCGGTTGTGATTTTTGATGTTGTACGGAATACTTTTCCTTCACTTCTGGGCTTCCGATCGGTGGTCAACCGTTCCTCGAACCGCTTAATCACTCGCGACACCGTGGAATTTGCGATTCCCAACATTTTAGCGATGGAACGATGCGAGAGATCCTTGTTCTCGTGATGAATGCGCAAGATTTTATCACGCACGAGCTGTTCTTTCGACTCCATTTCCGCGAATTTTGATCACAGGACTTTTAAACTTGCAGGATGTAAATAATGCACTATGAACTAAATCCACCCAAATTTTCATTAAATTCTACCAAACGGTTAAAAAGTTAGAGCAATTTGATAGTGTAGCAATTTCATCGTGGACACCCTTTATTAGGCATATCCGGATATGTTTCCAATAAGTTAAGGGGAAGAACTCAAATGAAGACTTGGGTCAAAGTCAATAAATTGACAACTCAAAGAAGTTTTGGGCCTCAGATAGCCCAGTCGGCAAGAGCACGGTTTACCAATCCGATGGTGGTGGATTCGATTCCCTTCCAATTGAGGGAATATTTTGGGTTGGAAATTTTGTGGACTTCTTTGAGCATTATGACAAACAAATGATGGCATATAGAAGGCTCTCAATTAATAAATGTGGAAGTGTTTGTAGAATACTAAGTTGCGAGCAAGCCAAAGCTCGTTGAAGCCAGTTAGAAGAAGATCCCCATCGTTTTATTGGCCAACCAATTGGAAGCCCTCCCATATCGTTGGAAAATCTACTCCCTAATCCAAGCTTAAATACCTTCAACGACCGAGGATATGATCAAATTTAATCCCCTCACACCGTGACCACTTATCCCACCGAGTCCGTCCAAATCTCCAAACGACCAGCAAAAAAATCCGAGTGAGAGATGAAGATCCCAGAATAACTGATAGCAACAGCAGCAACACCAATTCCACTTCGATAGCTAAGCACACTCTCAGTGGCAGTCGCAGTCAGCCAATCGGTTGGAAGGCAACGAGCTGCAACTCCCAAGCACTCACTCACCTCTGCGCTGTCGGCGTGTGTTACATTATTTTCGGATAAATTATAATTTACTTGTCATATTTTTCCGCTTCACTTTTCGGTTCAATTCGTCTTTTGGCGGAAGGGGCCCTTACCCCTTCGCAATCCACCATTCGGATGGATGGATCGAATTCTCAAGTCCTGCTCTTCGTACCTCCTGCCAACCGCGTTGAGGAGTACCCAGTGTGGCGCATGAACCCCATCCAGCGAACGGCCCCCGTCAATCAGAGTTCGTCTCAGCTCAGCAGCAGCCAGTCGGAGGCAGTGCCAATGATGGTGGAGCGGAGATTGGCCGCGATTTGCTTCTTTTCCCTTTTGCTTTATTTTCAATTTAACTTTTAATAAGTAATATTCTAATTCGGATTCCTGTTTCATGATGGATCGCTCTTCTCTCGCGTCTGCCCCGGCCCGGCTTCGGCTTCGGCTTCGGCAGGTAGTCATCGCCGCCGCCGTCGTCATCGTCCACTTTTTTGTTTCTTATTTCCCTACCTCTGTTTGTTATTTGGTTCGCGCAACCTGATCGCGTTTATTGCCCGCTTGGCCTCACCGCCGCGGACTTCAATTAAAGCTTGAAGTGTTTTTCGAAGTTGCACTGCTCGGAGAGGTAAGGAGGTAGTTACTACCGCGCGCTTGCTACCAATTCACAACAAAGGCGAAACATGGAATTGAACTTTTGGGATATGCCTTTTAATTAAAACTGGTTTGCCTATGGGCAATTGGAATGGGATTGCGAGTGGAAGGCCTGTCTGGAGGATTTCGGGTTAGAAGGGTGGTCGAAATGAAAAAAAATCGATCACTTGAATCGTGTGAAAAAGGTAAGACAGTGACTTGCCATACGATATGGTACCAAAATGTTTTTGTTTTCATTTGACGTGGTAATTATAAGTATGAAACAGTCATATGCATTGAACGAGATTGGAAACAGCCTCAAATGCGCTAGGCATACAACATGATGGTCACTTGTCTCGCCATGAGTCACTTCAGACCGGCCACCGCACCAGGCCCAAGCCAGCGATCGCTCATACCGGATTTCTCTTACTTTCCCAAACGACCTCTTACACGAGCACCGTGCAGTGAAGAATTTATGTCCCCGAACATAAAGTCCAAAATAAGTCCAATAAATAAATCGAATAAATTTATCTATTCAAATTTCCTGACGGTCATCTCCCTCTGACATTCTCTGCTAATGCCCCCGAACGAAGGAAGAAAAAAAAATATCCAGAAATGTGTTGTGTCTTTTCTCATCTTCCACAATCACTTTGCGTAAGCACTCGCGCACTAATAAAAGTCCAACAAAAAAGCCAAGATCAAGCAGCGTAGGAAGAAGAAGAAGAGCGAAAAACTCCAATCCAATGCTAGTTGGAAATTAAACCTGAATCAGCCGGCCCCGGCATCCAACCGACTTAACCACCTGGTGGGAGAGGGCAAGAAGAAAGCAACTAGACGACAAAATTTTCAAATTTCTTCTTTTATCCTCCCGTTAGTATAAATTACCATTAATACCCATATATAAAACTAAACTCATGCATTTATCTGCCCATCTAATGTACGGCATCTTTTTGGTTCCTATAATTTTTGTTTTCGTCTTCCTCCGTCTCGTCCCATCTTTGTCTATTTCCTTTCGGGTCTGATTTTCCGTTGCTCTTCGGATCATCTCCAGCCTCCGCGCGCTTCATCGGATCGAACCGAATGGACCAGGCCGGGGCGCAAGCGGAGAGCGACGGTGGCGGCGGTGGTGCTTTCTCCTTCCTGACTTAGTGCTTGCTGCTTATCTGAATCTAGTCAAATCGAAGGAAAAAAACCGAAAAGCCTCATCGAAAAATTACCATTTTCGAAGGTGATCTCCATGAACGACGACGGCGACGACGACAACGACGGCCATCCGGTCACAATTGACCTGCCACGTATGGGTAATTAAAAAATGGAACCTACCCATTTTAATTGGGGTGATTATCTACTTTGACCGAGGAATGGTATTTTGAATTTGGTATTACACTTGCTTTCCAAATAACAGATGGAAAGTCTTCAACGAATTTTGTTTTTCATATATTGCAAGGTTCTACAGTACTGGAAAAAGAAATCACTTGACCTGATATCGAATTATACCTTTGTTATATTATTCTCATCTTGACAGCTAAATCTGTGGCATACACAGTTTTACTAATTAGCGTACTATATAAAGAGGCAAAATAGAGGCCAAAAGAGGACGAAATATATCATCAAAAAAATCTATCCGATGACTCGGTGATATCATTAGGACAGTTTTAATATTTTAGCAGCACTGCATTATGTGACAGTTGTGTCATTCATGAAGTTCCTCTCTGGATCCGTGCCAAATACGGACGTTTTTGTTGATGAAGAGTTCAAAATTGGACTCCAGAGTCCACAATACCTTCATCCAATATTTCTTTAGGTTTTCGTGTTGGTAAATTTAATTTAATTTACATCGTGTCCAATATATTCTCATACACTTTTTTATTGCATTGGTGTCGTGCAACTACTCAACATGCTTCACGTATGTATTGGTGTTGTTTTGCACTATGTTTATACAAACGCTTTTAGGTTATGTCCGATTGATTTCATTCGGTGTTTATCTTTACCAGCGATGAAGGAGTTTCGTGCTGTGGTGATAAAATTTCTTGAAAGGTTAGCGACCAGGCGCTATGTTCAGATATTTGAAAAACCTCGCAGGTAAGCGGGATTTTGTGCCGAACCATCCGAAGGTACACCTGCTCGTTGGATGCCCGGAAAAAGATCCGGTCATACTCGTACGGTGCGTTGTTACGAGTTGTTGGGGCGGATCCCTGGATCAAACGATCAACCGGTAGAGTACAGGCGTGTGCGTGTGCGTGTGTGTGGTGTGGTGTGTGCAGGGGGGTAAGGCAGCAAAGGTGTAGGCCACGTAGTATGTGTGTAGGCAAGGTGCATCGCGTAAAGTGCGTAATTGTGCACGGCAAACGTGCATAAGCGTGTAAGCCGTAGATAAGGCATGGCAACATGTGTGCGGCGCGCAGCCAAATGGTGCACCGGCAGGCGCGAGCCCATCACCCTGCTAAAAAAAGTGGCAAAAGGACACAAACAAGAAAAAAGAAGTAAGGTGAGAAGAAGAGAAGTGAAGAAAAAAAAAAAAAAAAATAAAAAAATAATAAAAAAAAAAAAAAAAAAAAAAAAAAAAAAAAAGTAAAAAAAAAAAAAAAAAAAAAAAAAAGAAAAGATTTGAAAAAAAGATTATGCAAAAAAGAATTTTTTTTTTTTTTTTTTTTTTTTTTTGGTGGTAAAACAGTGTTTTGTGTACGAAAAAATATGGTATGCAGAATAAAATGTAGAAAGGTGTAAATATGTGTGTGCGTGCGTGCGTGCGGGGCAAATGGTGACGGTTCAATCCGTTCCCTGACCACTTTAACAACTCGTAACAACGCACCGTACGAGTACGACCGGATCTTTTCCGGGCATCCAACGAGCAGGTGTACCTTCGGATGGTTCGGCACACAAAATCCCGCTTTACCCCGAGGTTTTTCAAATATCTGAACATAGCGCCTGGTCGCTAACCTTTCAAGAAATTTTTTATCACCACAGCACGAAACTCCTTCATCGCTGGTAAAAGATAAACACCGAATGAAATCAATCGGACATAACCTAAAAGCGTTTGTATAAACATAGTGCAAAACAACACCAATACATACGTGAAGCATGTTGAGTAGTTGCACGACACCAATGCAATAAAAAAGTGTATGAGAATATATTGGACACGATGTAAATTAAATTAAATTTACCAACACGAAAAACCTAAAGAATATTGGATGAAGGTATTGTGGACTCTGGAGTCCAATTTTGAACTCTTCATCAACAAAAAACGTGTCCGTATTTGGCACGGATCCAGAGAGGAACTTCATGAATGACACAACTGTCACATAATGCAGTGCTGCCAAAATATTAAAACTGTCCTAATGATATCACCGAGTCATCGGATAGATTTTTTTGATGATATATTTCGTCCTCTTTTGGCCTCTATTTTGCCTCTTTATATAGTACGCTAATTAGTAAATCTGTCCAATGTATGCCACCTGTCAAAATGAGAATAATATAACATATAATGTGTTACCAGGTCAAGTGATTTCTTGTTCCAGTACTGTAGAACTTTGCAATATATGAAAAACACAATTCGTTGAAGACTTTCCATCTGTTATTTGGAAAGCAAGTGTAATAACAAATTCAAAATACCATTCCTCGGTCAAAGCAGATAATCACCCCAATTAAAATGGATAGGTTCCATTTTTTAATTACCCATACGTGGCAGGTCAATTGTGACCGGATGGCCGTCGTTGTCGTCGTCGCCGTCGTCGTTCATGGAGATCACCTCCGAAAATGGTAATTTTTCGATGAGGCTCTTCGGTTTTTTTTCCTTCGATTTGACTAGATTCAGATAAGCAGCAAGCACTAAGTCAGGAAGGAGAAAGCACCACCGCCGCCACCGTCGCTCTCCGCTTGCGCCCCGGCCTGGTCCATTCGGTTCGATCCGATGAAGCGCGCGGAGGCTGGAGATGATCCGAAGAGCAACGGAAAATCAGACCCGAAAGGAAATAGACAAAGATGGGACGAGACGGAGGAAGACGAAAACAAAAATTATAGGAACCAAAAAGATGCCGTACATTAGATGGGCAGATAAATGCATGAGTTTAGTTTTATATATGGGTATTAATGGTAATTTATACTAACGGGAGGATAAAAGAAGAAATTTGAAAATTTTGTCGTCTAGTTGCTTTCTTCTTGCCCTCTCCCACCAGGTGGTTAAGTCGGTTGGATGCCTGCCGGTATCAGGTTTAATTTCCAACTAGCATTGGATTGGAGTTTTTTCGCTCTTCTTCTTCTTCCTACGCTGCTTGATGTTGGCTTTTTTTGTTGGACTTTTATTAGTGCGCGAGTGCTTACGCAAAGTGATTGTGGAAGATGAGAAAAGACACAACACATTTCTGGATATTTTTTTCCTTCCTCCGTTCGGGGGGCATTAGCAGAGAATGTCAGAGGGAGATGACCGTCAGGAAATTTGAATAGATAAATTTATTCGATTTATTTATTGGACTTATTTTGGACTTTATGTTCGGGGACATAAATTCTTCACTGCACGGTGCTCGTGTAAGAGGTCGTTTGGGAAAGTAAGAGAAATCCGGTATGAGCGATCGCTTGCTTGGGCCTGGTGCGGTGGCCGGTGTGAAGTGACTCATGGCGAGACAAGTGACCATCATATTGTATACCTAGCGCATTTGAGGCTGTTTCCAATCTCGTTCAATGCATATGACTGTTTCATACTTATAATTAACACGTCAAATGAAAACAAAAACATGTTGGTACCATATCGTATGGCAAGTCACTGTCTTACCTTTTTCACACGATTCAAGTGATCGATTTTTTTTTTTTCATTTCGGCCACCCTTCTAACCCGAAATCCTCCAGACAGGCCTTCCACTCGCAATCCCATTCCAATTGCCCATAGGCAAACCAGTTTTAATTAAAAGGCATATCCCAAAAGTTCAATTCCATGTTTCGCCTTTGTTGTGAATTGGTAGCAAGCGCGCGGTAGTAACTACCTCCTTACCTCTCCGTGCAGTGCAAGTTCGAAAAACACTTCAAGCTTTAATTGAAGTCCGTGGCGGTGAGGCCAAGCGGCAATAAACGCGATCAAGTTGCGCGAACCAAATAACAAACAGAGGTAGGGAAATAAGAAACAAAAAGTGGACGATGACGACGGCGGCGGCGGATGACTACCTGCCGAAGCCGAAGCCGAAGCCGGGCCGGGGCAGACGCGAGAGAAGAGCGATCCATCATGAAACAGGAATCCGAATTAGAATATTACTTATTAAAAGTTAAATTGAAAATAAAGCAAAAGGGAAAAGAAGCAAATCGCGGCCAATCTCCGCTCCACCATCATTGGCACTGCCTCCGACTGGCTGCTGCTGAGCTGAGACGAACTCTGATTGACGGGGCCGTTCGCTGGATGGGGTTCATGCGCCACACTGGGTACTCCTCAACGCGGTTGGTAGGAGGTACGAAGAGCAGGACTTGAGAATTCGATCCATCCATCCGAATGGTGGATTGCGAAGGGGTAAGGGCCCCTTCCGCCAAAAGACGAATTGAACCGAAAAGTGAAGCGGAAAAATATGACAAGTAAATTATAATTTATCCGAAAATAATGTAACACACGCCGACAGCGCAGAGGTGAGTGAGTGCTTGGGAGTTGCAGCTCATTGCCTTCCAACCGATTGGCTGACTGCGACTGCCACTGAGAGTGTGCTTAGCTATCGAAGTGGAATTGGTGTTGCTGCTGTTGCTATCAGTTATTCTGGGATCTTCATCTCTCACTCGGATTTTTTTGCTGGTCGTTTGAGATTTGGACGGACTCGGTGGGATAAGTGGTCACGGTGTGAGGGGATTAAATTTGATCATATCCTCGGTCGTTGAAGGTATTTAAGCTTGGATTAGGGAGTAGATTTTCCAACGATATGGGAGGGCTTCCAATTGGTTGGCCAATAAAACGATGGGGATCTTCTTCTAACTGGCTTCAACGAGCTTTTGCTTGCTATCAATTTAGTATTCTACAAACACTTCCAGATTTATTAATTGAGAGTTTTCTATATGCCATCATTTGTTTGTCATAATGCTCAGGGAATTCCACAAAATTTACAATCTAAAATATTTCCTCAATTGGAAGGGAATCGAATCCACCACCTCCGGATTGGTAAACCGTGCTCTTGCCGACTGGGCTATCTGAGGTCCAAAACTTCTTTGAGTTGTCAATTTATTGACTTTGACCCAAGCCTTCAACTGAGTTCTTCCCCTTAGCTACTGAAAATATATCCGGATATGCCTAATAAAGGGTGTCCACGATGAAATTGCTACACTATCAAATTGCTCTAACTTTTTAACCGTTGGGTAGAATTTAATGAAAATTTGGGTGGATTTAGTTCATAGTGCATTATTTACATCCTGCAAGTTTTAAAGTCCTGTGATCAAAACTCGCGGAAATGGAGTCGAAAGAACAGCTCGTGCGTGATAAAATCTTGCGCATTCATCACGAGAACAAGGATCTCTCGCATCGTTTCATCGCTAAAATGTTGGGAATCGCAAATTCCACGGTGTCGCGAGTGATTAAGCGGTTCGAGGAACGGTTGACCACCGATCGGAAGCCCAGAAGTGAAGGAAAAGTATTCCGTACAACATCAAAAATCACAACCGCGTAGTTGGGGCCTTTCTACTCCAAAACCGAACGCCTCCGTTCGGGATGTGGCTAAGAAGCTGCACCTAAGTCGAAGTTTTGTCCAGAAGGCCAAAACTAAGGCTGGGCTTCGAACGTTCAAGGTACAAAAAGGCCCCTAATCGCGACGAGAAGCAGAACAAGTCCGCCAAAACCCGTGCCAGGAAGTTGTACCTCAACATGCTGACGAAAGTTGAATGCTGCATCATGGACGACGAAACATATGTGAAGGCCGACTTCAAACAGATCCCCGACAACCTGTTTTTCACGGCCAAGGATAAGTTCAGCGTTCCGGAGCATGTCCGCACTCAGAAGATGTCCAAATTTGCGAAGAAATTCCTGGTTTGGCAAGCCATCTGCACGTGCGGGAAGCGGAGTGCACCTTTCGTGACCCAGGACACGATGAACGGACAGGTGTACATAAAAGAGTGCCTCCAGAAGCGGCTGCTTCCTCTCCCGAAGGCCCACAACGACCCAACAATCGTCCATATAGTTGCGTATTTAACATATTTATCTAACACCGATGACGGCCATCTTGGATATCAAAATGAAGTCAAACTGGTTTTTTCATCAAACTGCTTCTTATTTTCCTTTCCTGCACGTCATTCAGATTAGTAATATCATTGAAATAAACCCAATTTGGCCAATTCTAATAACATTTATTCCATTATCATACAGCCGTACTCTAACGGAGCCATAAGATTCTATTCACTTAAAATCGCTCTCCAGTAAACGAACTGCCCCTTCTCAAGCCTCGCGTTAATGAGACATTGTTACATCAACTAAAGGGTGTTACTATCAAAATTTGGTCGACTCAAACTTGGCGCATTTCATTTCAACGAGCATTAAAAAGCTTTGCACACCCCTCATTTTGAAGATGTGTGCGTGAAGCATCATGCCTTTATTTCTATTTTGAGATTAGCACTTTAGTTATCAAAATGTCGTCTAAGGGAGAGAAGCAACGCATCAAAAATTTTGCACGTGCATGGCGGAAATCCAAACTTCTCTCACGCCAAGTTGGCGAAATTGTTGAATGTGGCTAAATCAATTGTTGCCAACGTATTGAAAGTGTTCGGTGAATGTTTGTCGAAAGCTAGAAAAGCTGGAAAGCTGCCCGCTGTTTCGAGCGAAACCCCAACCTCTCCATCAGATGTCGCAAAAAAGCTGGAAGTGACGCCTTCGACCGTGGATAGAGCTAAACAACGAGCTGGAATGTCGACTTACAAGAAAGTCGAAATCACGACGTTAAACAAAACACGTCGACCAAAGCAAGATCGCGAAAGTTGTACACGACGATGCGGATGAAGTTTGATTGCGTGGTTCAGGACGATGAAACTTACGTCAAGGCAAACTTTAAGCAGCTTCCTGGACAGGAATGTTTTGTGGCAACCGAACAGGGAAAGGTGGCAGATATTTTAACGCACATTAAACTGTCAAAGTCCCGAAGAAATATCTGTACCTGTTGCTTGAAGAGCAACGTTTACATTGTGACAGGCACCATCAACCAGGAAACTTATCTGAGTGAGTGCCTACAAAAACGTCTACAGTCTTTCCTGAAGCGACACAATTGTTCTGTTTTATAGAGGCCGGATTTGGCATCTTGCCTTTACGGAAAAAAGGTCATGGAGTAGTATGCTGCCAACAACGTTCAAGTGGTGCCAAATGGCAAGAACCCTCGCAACACGCCAGAGCTCCATTCAATCGAACAATATTGGGCCATCGTCAAGCGGAACCTTAAGAAGACTCAAAAAGCTGTTGTGAGCGAGAAACAGTTCAAGGCAAACTGGCGTTCTGCGGTGAATAAAGTGGACAAGGAGACTGTACAAAATCCTATGGCAGTTGTTAAACGAAAGACCCGGCAGTTCGCATTCGGTAGACACACATTACTGTTTCTTCAAAATTTGATCGGAACACCCTTAAGCTTCAGAAAAATTCATCAAAAGTCGGCTTAATCGTGCCATGGAATGATTTTAGTTCCTGAAAAAAGTTCTTTATTTTTTGGAAGCTACAGGGTGCGGCAGAAAATAATGCGAAAATGTTCAAACTTGAGCATTGGGTTAATTCGTGTAGCTAGTGACTCATTTCTGTCGAAAGTGTATTTATTTATGTTGACTTTCAAGTGCTGTATCCAAGCATTCTATTTGTTTTATTGCAAATTCGTCAAAATGCTCGCCCAGAAGAAGCCGAAGAGATTGCCAAGGTGGTAGGGTGCCATTTGGCAACAGTTTACCGCATAAAAAAGTACCTGCAGGATGGTCCTAAGCAGCGGAAAACGGGAAGCGGACGTCCGCGCTTTGCACGCACGCCGAACGTGATCAAATCGGTCCGTGCAAAATTGCTCGCAAACCCGGTGCGTTCCATAATAAAACTTGCAAAGGAAGCCAATGTTTCGGAGAAAACCATGCGGTGAATCATCAAAGAAGACCTGCATGCATCGTCCAGAGCCAGAGTGAAACGCCACTTGATTACGGACCGGGGCAAGGAACTACGAGTGACTCATTCCAAGATATTGCTTTCTTTTTGAAGAAGGGAAAATTGATATTCCTGTTCTCCGACGAAAAGCTTTTCAGCATCGATGCTGTGGCCAACAGCCGCACGGACCGGTTCATTTCACCGCAGAAAATGGAGAACGTTCCGGAAAAAGTGAAATTCAAATTTCAAACAAAACATTCGGCTTGGGGACGTCCAACGGTTTGAAAATGCCGCCTGCTTTCATTGAAGTGTATATCGGTATTTTAAAGGACCAAGTGCTTTCCTGGGTGAAGGCCAACTTCTCCGAGGACCAAAACGTTGTCCTACAGCAGGATGGAGCGCCGTGTCACATGTCCAATCGAACCCAACAATGGTTGAACGATAACATGAAGTTTTGGCCGATGGATTTGTGGCCCCCTTGCAGTCCAGATCTTAATCCGTTGGATTATTCGATTTAGGCATATGTTGAAGCACGAGCCTGCAAAACATCCCACCTTAATGTGAAAACCCTGAAGTCAACCATAACACGCACATGACAGTCAATGTCGGAGGATTACGTCCGAAAGGTATGCTCTGGCTTCCGGCGTCGGCTCGAGGATGTTATTAATAAAAATGGAGGACACATTGAATAAATTTGTTTTAAAGGACTTTATAAAGATAACTTCACTCGAAAATGTTGATATTATTGCTTGAATTAGTTGAAAATGGGATTTGAAAGAAATAGAACAAATTTTCGCATTATTTTCTTCCGCACCCTGTACATTTGTTTTTCACAACGATACTCTCAGGGAAGTCTACAAAATGTCCAACCCAAAATATTCCTTCGATTAGACCGGGAATCGAATCCGCCACCTCCGGTTTGGTAAACCATGCCAACTGGGCTGTCTGAGGCCCAGAACTTCTTTGAGTTATCGATTTATTGATTTTGATCAATGTCTTCAACTGGATTCTTCCTCTAAACTACTTAATTTTGCCAGCCGTGCACGGAACATGTCTACCAAGAAGACGCTATTGCAAATTACTCGGAAGTAGCCACGTTTGAGAATTTTGGGTCCTTTCGTCTGTTTTTTTCAATTGCCTATTTGTTATTTTGTTAATCAGTGTTACGTTTGCAAGATTAATATGGCGTTTCGTAATTTTTTCAGTCTTTTGTAGTTTAGTTCGTGAAGTGTGTCATTTATGTGCTATGAGAGTCTTCCGAAGCAGTTTTCTTGAACTAAAATTAAGAAGTTTTTGTATTGTTAAATGTGTATTAGGACTGCTTTTTGAAGCATTTTACCAGTCCTGCAAGGATCATGTCGTCGATAGAGACGCTGTTGACACTGTTTCAGAAGGTGTTACATTTTCAAGTTTACTTTTTTTTGTCTCAGTGTTTTTTCGTCTTTTTGTTATTTAGTTTGTCAGTGTGTTTTCTTCAGTCTGTTGTAGTTATGTGCAATTTTCTTGAATCTTTTTGAGCAATTTCTCGAAGCAAAATAAGTTGTCATTATGTCGTTGAGATATTTGAATTCTACCAGTATTAATGATGTCTGTTGTTACAAGTATCAGTAGTCCCAGTATAATTTTTATGGTGTACTGATGAGCAAAGTTTCTCAGTGTTAGGTCAAGACGGCATTTTGTTAACCCTTTAGTCGTTTATAATTCAGTTAATAGATTTCAAGTTTTTATGTGCTCTAAAATTTATCGATGCACTATCCTACCGTGTCTTACCTTGTTTAATTCACTTATCAGTTTCTCCACCTAAGTCAGTTTTTACCTTTTAAATTATATAGTCATTGTACAAAAGCTCAGATTTACCTGCCTCCTTTTTATTTGTCTAATACTAATATCTAGGTCATTTAATCGCTTAAATGTCGTACATGCATGTGCAGCCTAAAAATAATTATTTGAGTCGTGGACAGCTATACGATTCACTTTTCGGTTGCAAAGTAAAGTTTCATCACGCTTATTCCCTATCCATTATTGACAAATTATCGAGAATGAAGACGTTATAAGATTGTTTGTAAACCATTATTATAATGTGTGGTATTCTTATTATTGCTCTTTGAAATTAGAAATAACAAAATAAGAATGGCGCCAGGTTTCTAGTTTTAATAAAACTTCTACTCAGTGAATCCAACAGTCGGTTCCCTACCCAAGCAACACACAAGTTTTATAACGGTTGAAAATACTTTTATAGGACTAGATTTGGTTATAATGAAGCTTACTCAATAGAAAATTAATGAAGATGTGTTACTTGGGTATGAATGTCAATAATCTTGAACGCATCGTCTATCAACATACCTGTCTAGCTAGATTTATATTTAGCGTGGAAAGTGATCTCAGAGGTAGCGAATCGAAACAAACCCAAAAAAGAGATAGTTTCTCTCCGGCTAAAATATTTACCTGCACTTAGTAATTCAGAAAAAGCACCAAAAAATGAAAAAAGTGCCACTAAATTATTAAGGCCTGTGCCAACAAATGATGTGATCAGCACAAAAAATTAGAATGAGAATAAAGATGAGAAAGATCTTCGGATAATCTGATCAGACCGGTAATCTATCAATCAGCAATAGCTATTAGTATATGTGCAATATGCATCAGTATTTCGCCAACCATGTAATTTGAGCACTAAACTAGTCTGCATATGTCTTTACTTCTGTTGATTTTCCCATAAAACAGTAAAATGAGCAATGGATAAATAAATATCCATTGCTCATTTTACTGTTTTTATGGGAAAATCTAACAAAATTAAAAGACATATGCGAATAGTTTAGTGCTCAAATTACATAATTTGGCGGAAATACTGCCATATTTAATTGCACATATACTAATAGCTGTTGCTTTATTTGACAGATTTACCGGTCACAATTAGATTATCCGAAGATCTTTTCTCATCTTTTATTGCTCATTCCTAATTTTTTAATGCTGATCACACATTATTTGTTGGCACAGGCCTTAATAATTTAATGGCACTTTTTTCATTTTTTATTGCTCAAATCTCTCTTTTAATTGATGATTAATTATGCTGCCGTTTCTCTCCTATGCGCGTATCAAAACAGAGTGCATACAAACTACCGCTAGAATACTGTCACAAAGCTTTCAGTAGTACATGAGCGCGTACCAACACGTTACTTTTGCCTGTTGAGGTGGCGGATTCGTCCGTGCCTTGACCTACTCCGCAGTTAGATGTTAGGCAATGGTGACGTCCTTGGTTCGAGTACTACTTTACCCATGCCCTTGCGCTCAATTGTCAATACTTCTATTCTATTCCCAACGTCACTGACGGAACTTTCAACACTTCCTCTTCATAGGTATATTAGCTATGTTTTTGGAAAGTTGATTTGTTCAACCCCCTCTCCTAGGCTAACTGCCCACAGATCCACAAATACCGTGCGATACTTGCACCATCTGTTTTAGCGCTTTCATCCACTATTTATTCAATGGCACGATGTCCCATATTCAGCCAAAATATAGTATCACCTTCCTGGGACCAAGGGATGGGCAGCAAACGCTTCTGGATGCATTCTGCTTTACATATTTGGCCGTTAATGGTGCTGGTCGTTGTACGGCTTGCTGAATTTGCCGCACCCACAGATCGTCTGCCACACCAAGTACTTTTTCACAAATTTGTCGACCTTCTTCTTCAGGAACCTTTCCGGAATATCCCGGTGAGACTTGCTGACGAAAATTCCAGGCCGGGGTTCTGCTTGGTGTACGTTTTACCGTACGTCTTGTCGTCAGTTACGATGCATTTCTTCTACAACAATCATTCGCGGTACAGTTGAAACACTTCATTGAAACGTCTACAACATAAATCCAGTTGGTTGTTCAGGCCGTAAGTTGTTCGATGGCTGGGGATCCACAGCAGTTGCTGATTTTGGAGCTGGCGAGTAGGTACATATAACCTCACATTTTCGAGAAGGCTGCTACAGTCGATGTTACGCTTAAACACGTTGAAAATAAACAACCTTTGCAGCATCACTCGACGACTCGCCAGCGGTTGTAAATCGAGGAGTGCGCATCGATGGTCGTATGGCTGTAGGTTCACTGGGTCATTCCACGGCAGGCTGCATAGAGCATACCTACGAAGCGCTTCTGGACTCTCTCAATACGAGCCATATGGACGGCATGATACGGAGCACCTATATCTGGCACACAGCGAACTAAAGCACCATACAGCCTTCAGTGCATATACGTCATCAAAATGGGCTGTGTTCGCGTAGAAAACCTAGCATCGCATTAGCTTTCACAGTTGTCATTGAGATGTGCGCGTATTGGCGCGTTAAAGCGTAGTTTACTGTCAAACATGACGCCAAGGGCCCTGATCGACGTGATTCTTCTAATGGCGAATTGTTCAGCCCGTAGTCAAAAGATATATTAGTCTCACATTGAGTGAACGTCATTGCTTTTACATTTCGCCGCATAGAGCAGTTTCCCAGACTTGAGGCTATCGCACATATCCTTGATAAAGAGGACGAATATCAGATTCTTACGGGACGCCGAAAGGAATATTAAATGCATTCGACCTAGCATCGTGCACTTTGACAAAAGCTTATGCGTAGACATATATGATTTCAGCCACTGAATGATCCAAGAAGCGTAGTCCCAGGTGGTTCAATTTTTCAATTGCCAATTTGTAGGGCTTTTGAGAAGTCAACGTAGATTGCGTCAACCTGACATCGTTTTTCAGCGCATTGATCACAGTAGGTGTAAGTTGTGAGGGGCAGGATACAGCACATCGTGCAATAGACTCGAAAACGTTCGGCTTAGGCAGTTCAAAATAGATATCGGTGTTTCCAGCTATGTGATTGGAATAATTGATGCCAGCTTCAAGCATCCGGAAATGCTGCTTCAACCAGCGATCGGTTAAAACCGCTAGCCGGGAACAGACAGCGACTGAACGCATTGGTTTGACAAAGACAGGCGGAATGGGATCGGGACCAGGACCCTTAGATGAATAGACAGCGCTGAGAGCTTTTCAGATTATCGTCATCACTGAAAGTGACTTGAGAAAAGTCGAAGGTTATACAGATGGAAGACTTTCCAAGTATTGCTGCGACATCGGAGGTGGGTTGTCGTCATGTACGGAACGGAACGAACTCGGCCAATAGATTCGCAGCTGTGACCGACGAGCAAGAGCATGATACCTGTAGGAAACATCAACGGGAACTCTGGCAGAACTCTTTCGATCGACGATGTAGGTCCGGAAGGAAGAAGGATGCCTGAAATTTGCTTGATACTACGTCGGATATACTCACGAAAACGCATCTGTTGCAGATGAGCGTACCTCCTTCAGCAAGCCTCAACCTCTCGTGCTCGTTGAAATTCCTGTTGCGGAAGAACCGCTTCCTGATCTTTCGTAATCGATTACGACAATCAGGACTGTGGCGTCCACCAAGGTTGACTAAACTGTTAAGATGGCTCACGAGGTTATTCAGGATCAGTATCCCGGATGATTTGATGGACAGTTCCGCAGAAAGTGGTACCGGAGGCATCGATAGAAGCGATGTTCAGTAGCTGTTTCCAATCCTGGAAGGCTATCATTGCATTTGCGGCTTGGTAATCACAGCGACCGAAGTCCAGATCATTACGGCGGCATGATGTCTAATAGGGATTCATCCCA
>JASCZW010014997.1:0-21596 GCA_034211315.2 Aedes japonicus
AGCTGACGTTCCGGAACTGAGCCAGGTTATCGGACAGAGGCTGCCTGAGAGCGCTGCCTGGCATTGCCTGTGCACCGAGTTGAGAGAGTCGCCGTCGATTAATCAACGCTTACCGCCTTCGGTTCTCACAGACATCCGGTGGGCCTACGCAGCATTACTTACAAGGCCGAATCGATTACATCCTGGCATTACATTGTTGCCCACCAGTGGCATTGCGCCAGCGTAAGCTGAGGATGTTAATATCGAAACAGACAAGAGAAATGTTCGACTATCATAAAAAATTTTCATAGGTACCACGTCATATATTTCCTGAAATGGATCTTCTGAACAAGTAGTCAGTGTGGCCTGATTTATTTGCGCCGAGTTGTGGTTCTCACGTGATATATTTTAATACACATTGGGGCTTCTATTGGCCTATTGGTGCTGACTAAATAAATAACAAATAAATACAACTTCATCTAGTTCTGCACTGACGTCACTGCGAGATAAGGGCATACGATTTTCGCCCTAACGGTTCTGCTGCCAAAGACAGTAGTCAAAACAGTCCGGCATACAAATACATTACTATAGTTGCCTGGATAACAGCGTATTTCCTAGAATCCCGATAGAATGGACAAAGTCACGCGTTAACGACGGCAACGAACTCGCGGAGTCAAAAACTGTCTGACTGGCCAGCGTAGCAGATCTTGCCTATGAAGCGTTATACAGTAAGTGTAATTACGTAGCTCCACACTTTGTCAAAAAAAAAAAAAAAAAAAAAAAAGCTGTGGACCACACTATAGCCGATGTATGCTGCTCCGTATATAATCAAACAAGATCTATACACTGGCCAATCAAGACGAGTTTTTGACTCCACGGGTTCGTTGCCATTTCCTTCGGTGCCCCTCAACGCGTGACTTTTGTCCATTCCTATCAGGATTCTAGGAAATACGCTGTTGTATGACTCCAATGACAACCCTTGCAAGTAGTTGTATTTGTATGCCAGTTTTTGTTTTGATACTGTCTGCTTTGGCAGCGAAAGATTGCGAACCGCCTGAACCTTCGGGAGCTGTGTATGCCCTTATCTCACAAGTGACGATCCAGTGCAAGAACCTAGATGAGTTGTATTTATTTATTTATTTATTTAGTCAGCACCAATAGGCTTAATAAAGCCCCAATGGTGGTATTAAAAATATCACGAGTACAATAAACTTAAACATAAATATCAAACCACAATACACTTGTTCAGAAAGGTCTACATTTCAGGAAAAATATGACGTGAGGCGTCTGCTTAGAGTTTGCCGAGGGACATGATAGTCGAACATTTTCGAGACTCTCTTAACAACACGCTGCAGTCCTCCGTTCATAATTGTTTCGGTGAATTGGCATCCTCAGCTTTACGCTGTAGCGCAATGCCCTTGGTTGAACGGTAATATTAATCTGCTCCAGGATGGCGCTGTAATCGATTCGGCCTTGTAAAATGTCTGCAACAAAGAGAGCCCTGGATGTGTCACGACGAAACCGAAGCGGTGCAAGACCGATTAATCGACAACGACTCTCGTAACTCGGAATACGAAACGAGTCTCTCCAAGGCGACGCTTCTCAAAGCGAAGCTTAAAAACCTGCGTTGAACAGATTCGCCTCTATTTCCGCCATTAATATAACTCGGATTCAGGACGGCAGAGCAATACTCCAGAATCGATCGCACCAAGGAGCAATAAAGGGACTTCAAGCAGTAAATATCGGAGAAGCCATCCGAAAAATAAAGCCTAAAGCTCTGTCCACGATGTACTAGATGAGAAACTTGTACGTCAACTGAGATTCCAAAATAACTCCTAGATCTTTTACGTAAGCCGAACGTTTGTTTACTGTGCGTTGAAGCTTATAGTCGAAGAGAAAGTCGGCTCATTGAATACTTCTCTAGAAGTAACCACCGATACACTGAGGCTCGCAGTGAGCAAAGATTTGTAGCTGCTGTTGTAGGAGGTGACAATTGTTGATAGACTGGATTCGTAAAAAGATCTTCAGGTCATCGGCATACGAAAGACGGGGGCTAAAAGGGCTAAGTTCACATCATTGAAGCACAGCAAGAAGATCAGCGACCCTACATGACTCGCTTGAGGTATTCCTGAAGTGGCTGGAAAACACATGATCGAACAGGCATTACCCAACAGTAGAGATACGAGTTGTTCTTCAGGCTATCGTATAGAAGTGTGCTTCGGCTAACCGTGTGAACAGAAGTTGTAGAAGGGTCTATCATAACGAGCTCAACTAGTTTCGATACCGCGCTCAAAGACGAAATGCCTCGGTAACTATCCACATCTCGTTTGGTTCCCTTCTTCTGAACTGGAAACAAGTGAGCAACCTTCCAACACGAGGAAAATATGCCACTTGGTGTGGAAATGCGGAACAAACGATGCAAGAGGGGCCAGCAGGATGGAAATGTGTTTCTTTAGAAATACCGACGGAACTCCATCTGGGCAAGGATTGAAGGATGACTTGAGCTGCGATGCGGCATTGGAGATCATCTCAATACTGATATCGATTGTACCAAATGAGAGACCATGCAGAGGAACGTTGTTCGTAGCCGCAGTTATCGGATCGTCGGTGAATCTGCTGGCAAACTGGATCGAAAACAAGCCGTAAATACCCTGAGGAATGGAAGCGGTTTCACCGTTCAAGACCATGGACGATGGTAGTCCAGACACCCTGCGCTGCTGACATATCTCCACAAAGATTTCGGACGTGATTTCAGCTTTTGGACATTTTGTTGGTATCGAGAGTTCAAGCAGGTTCAAGCGGGTTAGTCGTCTATGCACCCGCTTGAACTCGTCAATTACGAGCCTCACGTAGAAATGTTTCAAGGGAAGCGTGCGATATTTAGTTTATCTTCTTAGTGCAGCTCTCTTGGTCGATTTAAGCTTTTTTAGTTCCTTCGTCTGCCACGGATGAAGAGAGTCTTTCTGGCGAATAGTTTTCGGCACATGCCTGTTAATGACGTATGCGTCGTCAGCGTTCAGAATTGTGTCCCAGTCTATGTTGGCCAGCACTTCGGTTATGCTATGATGATCGGCTTTCCGGAAACCATACGACACAGGCGCTGGATTCCAGGCTTTCGGGAATGGAAACAACTAGGGGTGGATTATGTGAGACATGCTTAACCACGCTATAGCAATCGAGAAGATGTAAAGCTTCCGAATAAAGCACGGATCTTTCGCAGTCAGGATGGAGAAAGCCACTGCGAGACGATTTCCATGAAATACCGGCCAAATTGAAGTCACCTAGCACCATAAACTCATCCGTTGAAGCCCGAGTTTTCAACTAGAGAGAAAACAGAGCGGCAATGCGCCTCAACGAATTCGGTATCACGTGTCCGATCAGGTGAAATATACACAACACACAGAAACAGTGTTCTATCCAATAGTCTAACAGTGAGCAAGATCTGCCCCAAACACTCCCATTCGCTGTTTTTGATAGGTTTCTCCTTCAATCCGCAACGAACCGCTGTTAGAATACCACCTCCAGTTAATTTCCTGCTGTTGTTGGGATTTATATAGCATCGGAAACCTCATAATCGGGTCCAAATACTTGGTTGGAAAGTGTGCGACTATCGAGCCAAGATTCGATCAGGACGACAACATCATAGCAGCGAGCAGCGGTAGCCAAACCGTAGTCAAGAGCATTAGAATTAATTCCACCGACGTTTTGGTAGAAAATTATAAGGTCCTGTGTACAGCAGACGGACGAATTGGGCGGAACGGATTTTCTCCTTCCTAACTTCTGGAGTGAGGCAGCTTCAACACAATCGGTGCAGGTTCGGGATCATCAGGGATGGCAGACCGCTGAACTATAGTTGCGAGTGAGGTAGCAGAGGTGATTCCGGCGTGCCAACTTGCAGGTGAGGACGAGGAATTGGAGGTACTGCAATGTGGGAGCAGCATCAGGCTGAGAGAATTCGCGTTTATGTTTGAACTTGCCTGACGTAGCATGTTGGGAGACACCCAATCCACATCTACGCACAGGGCCAGGACGACTAAGAAGAACGCTGGCAACAGGCTCGACTGAGTTAGAGGAACTGGGCACTCTCATATTGCTTTCTGCGGTGCGTCCATGGTGTCCATAAAGAGTATTGTCCGATTTTGAAGCGAGCTATATTGTCTGATGTGCGGTCGGTGATGTCAATAGCTCTTGTTGAGAATGGGCGGCTCCATAGTGTGCTGACATTCGAACAAGCATTAAGGCAGCGAACGATCGAGTGGAGGTGAATGGTGCAAATTGTACCAGCCTGACGGAGCAGGCTGGGAGACCCCAGTCTACATCTAATCCCTTGGCCAGGACGACTATGATGTAGATCACCGAAGTGGTGATATCTCTACTGCACAAAAGGAATGGTCCATATGCCTTCTAAGCCTGCATCAGCCGCCGAAGGCATGTTTCAGATGCCTGGAGAGTACATATCCGGGGACTGTAAAGGCACAGACCGCTATAACATGTGCAGAAGGAGTGACATCACAAGCCATAAGTCGCGGGAGTGTAAAGGATCCCCCAAATGCTTGACGTGCGCTGGGAAATCATATGATCAGCATGAGGAGGCCAAGTGCCCGGCCTCTAAGGGTATACTAAATACCCAAGCGTAGTGCAGTTACACCAACTTAACCTGAACCATTGTGAGGACGCGCGCTGCTGTGTCAGACAGTTCGCGTGTCTGCTTCGGACATCGCCATTGGTATACGGCAAATTGGGTTGCGGATAGGTTTAATCTGGTGGCATTTTGGACGACTGGTAAGTACCTGGTTCAGGAGATTGTGTTGCAGCTGCTACGCGCCGCCAAGATGGACGATTGGTACAGGGTACAAGGTACAGTCTCCATAACGGCAGACCAGCTGAAAAAAAGTGGGATGAAATTGCAAAAACAGTGGGCCAGACCGCTGTGCACCGCTATATGGGCCGAATTAAGTTCGAGAATTCCTTCGAAACCGTGCCTTGTCGAATCCGTTAATTCAAAGTAGACCCAAGTGATATTGTTCCATTACTAAATGGGCCATGCTCTAGGGGACGATCGGTGAATTAGAAAATAAAGGGAATCACCTTAGTTTTCGTAAAATAAATACATTTTATTTGATCTAGAATTCATATAAATAAAATCTATACAATATTTCCGAAAAGTGATGAAAATAAACTATAAAAAATTATTTCATGTCGTTAGTGTACAATTAAGGTTAATACGAAACAGTAGAAAATATTCGCCTAATTAAATAATGTCATCAACAATTTTCTGTTCGTTGTTTTTGGCAGAACTATCATCGAAATTCGAACTTTAAAAACAATTAGCTACAGTTTGCATGTTTAAAACAAAGTAAAGAGAGCACGTTAGGCCTGTACATTCCGATGCTAGCAAAATCCCGGATTCGTGTGTTCGATAACGCAACGTTTGCAATACTTTTTGACCGCACGATAGCCTTCGACTGATATTTGACAATCCTGAATGTTCAGCTGTTGTAGCCCGCGGCAATAGTACGCAATGCATTGATCCCCGATCGGTGATCATATCACAATTTCGCAAACTAAGTTTCTTCAGATTTGGGCAACTTTCGGCTAGCGCCCGAAGTCCAGCGTCACTGACGTCACACTTTCCGATATCTAGAGCCCGCAACCGAGGGCAGGACCGTGCTAGAACATTGATGGAGTCGTCGCTGACAGCTTCGCAACCTCGTGCATTTAGGTAGCGCATCTTGTAGCACCGCCGGGCAATAACTTTTAATCCCGCATCCGAAACCTGGTCACACTTTGCCACTGAAAGGTATCGCAACGTAGCACCTAGCTTGGCCAGCTCGTAGAGACCAAAGTCAGTTATGTTGGTGCAGTCCGAAACGCTCAGCTCCCTTAGCGCTATACAGAAATTTGGGATGAACTTAAGACCAGCATCTAAAAACGTACAACACATAGATAGTGACGGGAAACTTTCAGTTACTAATCAAATGAATAAAATTACCAGTTATTTGAATACATCTCCTCAAGTATAGATAGACCAACAGTGGACAATTTCGGGCTATAATTTTAAGTCCAGAATCAGAAATTGATGCACAGTCGGTAAGATCTAGATACTGCAGCAGTAATCTTCGAGGCGGTTCCAATCCTGGATTAACATTTATGCATGTGATTTGAGCACAACCTGAAAGGCATAAAACAAAATAAACGATCAGAGATCAGTTAAGTTCAAATTTTGGTATTCCACGCTGCCCATACCTGTTATGTCCAAATGCTGTAGGTTTGTACATTTTGTTACCAAGTCAAACAGCGCTTGGTTTGTTACGGTTACACTGTTCTGAACTTGTAGATGAGTGATTTCCGGACATCGCCTCGACAATAACTGTAAACCTTTGTCTGTCAATCTACAGCCGTCACTCAGTAACACTCGTTCAACTCCAGGACAAGCCCCATTTCGGGTTTGACCGCATAATCGCCTTCAGTATTGTTTTGATTGCTCTGTCACCGCTGTTGTTTTCGCCTGAAAAGTAAATAACATTCTTGAAGTTGATCTAGCACGTTCCGTCGAGTTACGAACCTTTGATTTTGATAATTTTCCACAGCGTTGGATTCCATATGACTGATTCGAAGCGCTTGCAGACACGAGCAATATTACATAGTTCACAGCTGTCGAGCCAGTCGAAGATTTTAACCATCATTTCATCTGACAATCGATCGAAAAGGGGCCCCGACTGGAACACTGATATGCCGTTACTGTTATTGAGCATGCCACTGTTCCCCACTACATTGTTGTGCGTACTGCCATTGGTGCTGTTTGCCGTTGAGGTACCGTTGCTGGGAGCTGCCGTATTCCACGTGGCAGGTATTGAAGACAGTTGCTGGCCGGACGGGGACGGTGAGACCAGTGTGTGGTAGCCTTGGTCCAAACTGGGCGAAAAGCGACCGTATCGTGCCAGGCCATCGGCGAAGTGTTGCTGCGACTTGGATAAATGAATTCTGAAAGAAAAGGATGTTTTTTTAGAAAACTGACTTGGTAGGTGATTTTGTTGACAAGAATTGAGATAAAAGCTTCCGAGTTATTAAAAATACAGGGCGAATATACAATATTGGATTGTAACGCCACCCATCGTAATTTCCTCGCGGTCCTTTATTCTATTGAGCTGGATATCCCTTCAAACACACTGGAAAAAAAGCTACAAACTTAAACGATGCTCTCAAAATAATAATAAAAAGTTAGCTCATAATATTACCGTTCTTAATGAAAAGTAGAGCGTTCTTCTTCTGCATCAACCTGGCATGTGCCAAACAATGTATCCTAGGTAACCAATAAGCAGTTCCAAAGCGTCTATACGGCAGCCTATCAAGCAATTAAGTCTCCTTAAATGCAACATAAATGCCGGATTTGGCCCAACATACGGCTGTTTTACTGCAATGCTTCATTAATGCTATTTTGCATTCGAAATGCTTGTTACAGGCTACAAGCATTTAAATAGCAATTGAAATGCAACTTTAGAACAGATAGCGTTCAATATGCTGATATAATGCTAATGTAATGCTTTTAGCATCTGAAATGCAGATTAAGGGGATGATTTACTGTATATGCTAATGCTTATTGGTTACCTGAGATGTTTCGTGATTATAAGAGGAAGTCGATGAAGTGCTTCCATCAAATTTTAACATCGCAAAGCGGTCGTAGAATGACATTTCGACGAATTTTATTATACTATACCTAAACTGTTCACGTTAGCCTAACTCTGTCTTCTTAAGAAGTGTTCTCGATTCTGCGTTGCATTCTTCTACATGCCAATCCGGTTCGAAGCAGCTTAATGAAGATGTAGTATCTGTCCCTGTCACCGTTAAACCAGACAATAAATTTTGGCTCTATTTGTCACGTATCAGACCCGATGTGACGAACGAGGCAATTTGCTCTATGGTGAAAGCGAATCTGGGGAGTGATACTGATCCCGGGGTTGTAAAGCTGGTAGCCAAAGGTATGGATACCAGCAATATGATCTATGTTTCATTCAAAGTCGGCCTCGACCCAGCTTTGAAGGACAATGCTCTCGATCCTTCGACATGGCCAGAGGGAATCATGTTCCGGCAGTTCGAGGACTACAGCTCCCAAAAATTTTGCAAACCATCGACTGCGGATCCTGGATTATCGCCAGCAGCAACAAAAACTATGCCAGCAATGAATTAACGATCAATCAATTGTCGCTGGGATGCACCTGCGAAAGCCGTAAGGAAGGCCCCAACCCACCCGAAACAGTCGTGCCTCCCAACTTTAACAACTTTAACAGCAGTTCGTTTCAAATGGACTTCTCGACCGATTCCTGCCAACAGAGTCATCCCGACCCTGTTTTCGTGGATAGGGAAGGTGTCTTCCAGACTCTCATCGTAGGCAAGTATCTAAATTGTTCATCTCTTTGCCTGCCTGATGTACCTTCGGATTGCAGCAATACACATTCTGAAGCCACTGGATTACAGCCCAATCATCTCGCATGCAATGCTCCAGGACTAATCGCCACTCGTTGTTCAATGCAATCGATGGATCACCAGCTTAAAAACTCAGCTGGTCCAGGTAAATTATTGACCAAGTATATGTCCATCCGAAGCAAACAAAGATACTGCACCCGTTCTCAGTGAAATGCAACAATTCCAGCTCTCTTCAGACGATATTCATTTCATTGAATCTGCTTCAACGCCAGCTGTGCTTCAGGACCAATTGACGCAAAAATTTACAAAATAATAAGATGCCTCTCAGACTGCTTGATTTGCAGAACATGGTGGATATCTTCGCGGATTGGTGCACAGAAACTTCGCTAAGCCTCAGCGTTGAATACTGCAACGTTATTTCTTATAACCGCAAACACCAGCCGATCACATTTGACTACGTATTATCAGGACGTTGCCTTACTCGAGTACAGCACCTTGAAGGATCTTGGTGTTATCCTTGATACCGGACTCACCTTCCGAATGCAGTATAACAGTATTGTTGCCAGAGCCAATCGTCAACTTTGTTTTATGTTCAAAATTGCTGACGAATTCCGTGACCCAATGTGCCTCAAGTACCTCTATTGCTCACTTGTACGGTCAATATTAGAAACAAATGCGGTCGTCTGAAGTCCTTTCCATGCCATTTGAATTGCGCGAATTGAAGCAGTTCAAAAAAAAAAAAATTGTGAGATATGCTCTTCTATTTCTTGGTGGGCATGATCCAAGAAATCTGGCACCATACGAGGAGCGGTGCCGTCTTCTACTGATCGAACCACTGGAGGTGAGACGATCAATTGCACAAACAACCTTTGCCGTGAAACTACTATCAGGAGACATCGACTGCCCGGCTTTGCTGACACAGCTGAATTTATACGCACCAGAGTGACCGCTTCGACAACGTGATTTTCTACTCTTGGAACCACGGAGTAGAAATTACGCTTTGCATGAGCCTATTCGTTCATTTTGTCAGCGGTTTAACGACTACTTTGACTTTTTTGACTTCAATATTTCCATTGCCGTGTTTCGCCAAAGACTTCTAAACCTTTTCCGCACCGCTAATCGTTACCAATTTGATTAAGTTTTGTTCACTGAGACATCCATTGTCAGTTGAATTTTATATGTTAAATAAATTAAAAAAAAACAAATATATTTTTTTATGTCATGCTTTACAGTTTTCTATTCAAAGAATTGAGTAATGTCACCTACAAACTGACATGACACTCAATCTTCCCTTTTGATCAAGAATCCATACCGATCCCATCCCATGCAGATCAAATAAATGTGTCCAGAATTGCTCGGACATGAACCTTCTTATCAAGTTCACAAGCGTGTTCGTGACTTAGGCTCAGTGACGTTTAACGCACGCGCACTACAGCGCCATTCTGATCAAAGGAGTGCAAGTAAGAAGGAAAATTTTTTGGAGGAAAACAAACCATCATCCCTCTGCATGTGGCCAGAAAGGGAAAGGCGATTAAACGTCAAATTACACTCCCGTTTCATTTTACTCAATTTTTGAGTACAATTGTATACTATCTCCTTCTCTCACACGGAAATGTTACTCAATTTTCGTTAAAAAGTGGATCAACTTTTTTAGTAGACGCAGCAGACGGCAGACTGATGAACGTATGTCTGTTCATTGTGTAAAATCAATTTTTGGTGTCACTACAAGCTTTTAGATCGAAGATGGCGTCGAAAGAAGAGCAAGTGCGAAAAGCAGTTGTGTGCGGTTGTAATGAAAATCCGGACCTGTCTGCAAAAAACAGCGTGGTTTTCCTGCAAGCACTGTCCATAACGTTCTTCAATCTTTCGATACACGTTTGACAACAGCCAGGAAGTCTGGGAGCGGCACAAAAACGGATCTCGAACCACCAGAAGGACGCGAAGGTGAAGTAAATATTACAGAAGAAAGCAGATCTTTCGGTACGTACTGTGGCTAGGAAAAAAAAAATACCCAACTTTCGTGCATACTTCCAAGCATCGGCAAGGTATGAAGTGGTTCAAGGTGAAAACTGTACGGAACCGTAACGATAAACAGAATGTGACGGCTAAAACCCGGGCTCGCAAGTTCTATCGCGAATATTTGACGAAGTTTTTCTGCGTGATAATGGACGAAGAAACTTATGTGCTGGAAGACTTTAAGCAGCTTCCCAGAATGTTTAATATACTGCCATGGAACGGTATGGCGTACAGGATAGTTTTAAGACTAAGAAAAAGGTTTAAGTTTCCCAAAAAATATTTGGTTTGGCAGGCAATATTCAGCTGTGGTCCGAGCAACCCAAGGCTGCATCATTACCGGAACGGTAAACAAGAATATACACGGTGTTCAATAAGTTCGGATACACTTTCAAAATTTTGTTAAAAAAATGAAAACATGTTATTTTATTTTTTGGATTTATGTTATTGAAAGCTATGTTTACAAGGAACGTTTACAACATTTCTCTTGGAATGACCCCCCTTTGTACTCCTTAACGAGCTTCAAACGTTTCTCGAACGCGTCGCAGGCGGCACGCACGGACTGCATGGGCATTTCGTCCCAGATTTTGAGAATTACCGTCTTGAAATGATCCAAAGTGCTGACCTTGTATTCGTTCAGCTTCGCCATCATATAGGACCAAACAAAAAAGTCGAGAGGATTCAAGTCCGGGGAGCTGGGAGGCCACAAAGTTTTGTCCAGAAAGTCGGTTAAATTGTCCCGACACCAGGCTTGAACCACATTTGCCGTATGGGCTGGTGCACCGTCCTGCTGGAACACGTAGTGCTCATCGCCGTAGAGGCTTCGGAGACTGGGGGCAACAACCTTTTCCAAAACCTCAGTTTTGTAGTACGCCGCGTTGATTTTGACGTTTTTTTCAATGAACACCAAGGGTAGCTTACCACGTTTGCATACTGCCCCCAAACCATCACCGACGCGGCACTTTGGAACCGAGGGATGTTTATATTGGATTCAGGAATGCTGTCCCTCGATGGCGCCCACACCCGGTCATTTTGCACATTGTGCGGCTGCTGCAGCACGAACAGTTTCTCGTCCGAAAAAACAAACTCCTGACCAGCGTGCCGGAGAGGATCCTCTTAGCTCGATCCAACCGCTTTTTGCTGGTAGCCTCCGAAACGCCATGGACCTTACGTTTTTGTAAGGCCTGAAACCAAGGTCCTTGGTGAGTATGGTGTGAGCGGTTCCAATGGAAACGTTGAGATCTGCAGCCGTTTTCCGGATTGAGCGGTTCTTTTTGCGCCGAATTCGCTCCCTCACGATCTTGATGACCCGTGGCGTCCTCGCTGAACGCGGCCGACCGGATCTCGCACGGTCATTGGTCGAGGACGTCTCCCGGTATCGCCTGATGGTCGTGTAGACAAAGTTCCGCTTGACCCCATGCGATTTCAGCAGCCGGAATATATCGCCGGGTCGCTCACCGTTCAAAAACGCTTAATTACGAAGTCCCGATACTCTTTCATCGCCGTAACAAACGAACAACAACTAACAGAATGTCAACACCGCGCACATTCGGTAGCGTATGAATGAAGCTAAAGCTGACACCAATACCAATGCAGAATATGTACATGGCGCATACCTACGCAATGATGAAAACTTGTATTCGAACTTATTGAACACCGTGTATACCGTGAAGAATGGCTAAAGAAGCGATTGTTACCATCCTACACAGCCATGACTCTCTCTCGCTATTCTGGCCTGATTTGGCATCTTGTCACTACGCCAAAGATGTTTTGGAATAGTTTAAAGCGAATAGAGTCCATGTTGTACCGAAAGAGGTGAATCCACCAAACTGCCTGGAGTTGCGACCTATCAATCGGTATTAGGCTCTCGTGAAGATAGAACTCCCTCAATATAAACAACAAGCTACAACTATAGAAAAAATTCGAAAATCTTGATCAAAAGCTTCTAAATCGGTTGCAGAGTAGTTTGCACAGACCCCAATGGCTGGAGTAAACTCAAAAGTTCAAAGTTTCTTCATGCCAATCATGTCACTTTAGTTAGTTTTAAGATGACTAATAATGCACAATTAAATGAATAAAGAATGCATGTTGGATTGAGCTAACAGCAAATTTGTTTTATTCCAAATTTAATCCGTCTAGATTTTGTCGCGAACAAGCCTTATTTATTGTTTTTTTTTAAAGCCATATACTTATCAGGGAAGGTCCATTAATTACGTCACGCAGTAAGGGGGAGGGGGGTTTGGGAAAACTTGACGATACATACAAAAAAATTGACAGCCGGTGAAAGATGCCACAAGAGACATAATTTTTCTCGGCCGTATCTATCATGGAAAACATCAGCGGAGGACAGTTTGTCGGACATGATGCGAGCAGGGCTGACATTGCGCATTTTGATACGAGTGCTTTGTTTTCGTTTCGACCACCATTACCGATAACGATTCGAGCTCAAAACGAGTGAAACGCGTAGGGAAGTACTAGATCTTCGAGTAAAAATTGGCATTGCGTAATATAAAAGCAAACATGAATTTGATTGCACAAATATTAGGTAAAACGTATGTAAGTACAAATATAATGTTTTTAATTGAATTCAATCATTAATTATAGTTTATTTTAGGTTTACGGAATCGCCAGGAAATGCGTTGAGCATCAACTCCCCCAAGTGGAATTTCTTAAGGAATTTATGGAAGAAAATTTAGACCTTGCGCTGGGTCTGTTGAAAACTCCCGATGCCAAAACAAACTCACACCGATTGTGGGATCATGGAAGTTCAACGAACTTTATATATCTTCATTGAACTTCAGTGAAGTTCTACGATCTTCAGGGAAGTGGAAATTTAAGAAACTTCAGCGAACTTCAGGAAAGTTCAATGAACTTTAGGGAAGTTCTATGAACTTCAAGGATGTTCTACGAACTTACTACAGAAGTTCGTTACGAAGTTCAACGAATTTCAATTCAATGGAGTTTAGGGAAGTTCAACAAATTTCATGGGAATTTAAGGAACTTCAACGAACTTAAGGGATGTTTAACGAACTTTATAAAAAATCTACGGACTTCAGGGTAGTTCAACGAATTTCATATAAATTCAATGAACTCTAGGGAAGTTCAACGAACTTCATGGAAATTTAAGAAAATTCAATGAACTTTAGGGAAGTTCAACGAACTTCATGGAAATTTAAGAAAATTCAATGAACTAATGGGGTGTTCAACAAACTTTAAGGTAGTTCAACAAACTTTAAGGAAGTTCAACGAACTTCAGGGAAGCTCAACGAATTTAATGGAAGTTCAATGAATTTCAGGGGCGTAAAAGGAACTTCATGGAAGTCCTACAAAATTTAAAGAAGTTTTACGAACGTCAGGAAAGATCAACGAATGCTGCAAAGTCCAATGAACTTCATGGAAATTCAAGTAAAATCAACGATCTTCGCAAAGTTCAATGAACATCAGAGAACCGATTCACTGTGGAATGAGCTAAAACATACTCCTTCCCGCTTGTATCAGTCCTTTGAGTCCAGATAAAGTGTTCTTGAGGGACTCCATTTTACTCCATTTTGACCATGTTGGGAAGTGAGTGACGATCAATACCAGTCAATCACCCATGTTATATGTCTTAAGTTCAAACGTATTTGCTAAAAAACGTTTGTTCTTTATGAAATATACATTCAATACCCATATAACACAATATATAAAATCCAATACAAACATTCATTGATGCATTTTAAAACATGTAAAATCCGCCATTACCTTGCACGGTAAGCTGGATAAGATGTCATGAATATTTAACACACGCTGTGAAATTAATGTGGTTAGCTAATTGAAATAACAAAAATAAGTCAGTCAAAATTGAAGCCACATTAAATTCTAACTACTAGAGAGGGTCTATTATAAGAGAGGAGCGGATTCAAAACAAACTACCTGTGCGTAAGTGGTTTCTAGCAACACTACCGATGAAATCAAGACAGGCGATGCTTGATTGGCTTGGGCTTTGACAGTTATTTTGGCCCAAAACCAGCCAGTCCACTCCTCTCTTATACCATAGACTAACTCTAAGACCAGTAGGTCCCGAATAAATACGATTTTTCCTTGGCTCAGTTAGTACTAAAGCTTGGACTCGGAAAAAATGCGACACTTTGGTTTAGGTGTAACTTTTTATGATGATGATGATGGTCCCGCCCTTACCCCTACAAAGGTTTGAACTAGACGATTTTATCTCTAAGATAATTAATTTGGTAACAATTCAAACCAGTTATGCAAAAAAAAACGAACTGATTTCATCTACAGATATAAATTTCTTCAAAAGTATCCATTTGCTTCACAGCGACATAATTGTGAAAAGCTTTGATGTTAACCACAAAAGTTCGCAAGTATTCCCAGCGATCAGGAAATTCTGTTGCAATTCAGATCACAGAATCAGTTAAAGGACATTATCAAAAGACAAGCCAATATCCGATCCTGCCCGCTACAGAGTCAGAGGTTCCAACACTAATGGAACCGCCACCTTAGTTTTGGGCTGACCAAGGATATCCCCAATCAGGAGATCGAGAAAATTTCCAAACCGAAAAAATCCTCGACCGGCCCTAGTCAAACTTTTTACTTTCAACCACAAAAGAATTGACGAAGAATTCCCCGACATTCAGCCAGACAACTCGCTACTATTTCATAGTACCATCTAAAGCATCAAAGGCCAATTTTTTTAACGAATTTAAAGAAGTCCATCATATCTGTATACCGCGCGCGAGGCTCAAACAATTGTAGACTACTTTCTTTATTTTTTTATTTTTTAAACTAACACAACATTATACAAATTTCCATCATCATCATTGTGACGAACAAAATAGTGAGTATTGTAGTATTGTAAATGTGAAAAAAATAAAATTGAAAAAATAAAATAGCCAACTAATTATAATCCGTTTGTAAAGAACTTCGTCAGATACATTCTTCATTTTTACAAAAAAAGCAACATAAATGTACAAAAAATGGTCTACACAAAATAATCCGTTTTATAATAATAAAACATCGTCAGGTACAATCTTCATAAATATTGAAAAAAATTACGCTTGCTGCTCAGAATACAGTTTTAACGTGTGAAATACATAGTCTTTTAAATTCTGAAAGTGTTGGTGCACGTTTAATGTGTCTTGGCATCGAATTGAAAACATTTATTCCTTTAAAATATAATGAGTTTTGTGAAGCACATGTCAAGAAATTCGGTGTTCTTATTTCATCCGCGTTTCTAGTATTATATCTATGAAAATCACTTCCTCTTTCAATTCGATCACACAAATATCGAGGAAGCAAACCATTAACTACTTTAAAAATGAACACCATAGTTAAATACACAATTCTTTGCTTCACTGATAGCCATTGTAAAGCGTCTAACATAAAAGTCGAGGAAGTGAATCTGTTACATCTTAAAATCAAGCGCATTATTTTATTCTGCAAACGCTGTAACCTCAATATTTGTGTTTGGTTGGCCAAGAATAAAATGGAAGGGCAAAACTCTAAATGAGGAGAGATGATTGATTTGTATAGCTGTATTTTACTGCAAGTAGTTAAATCGTTTTTAATCGGCATAGAATTCCATACTTCTTGGCAATTTTCTTGATGACATTGTCAATGTGAGCGTTGAACTTTAGCTTGTCATCAATAATCACGCCAAGATATTTAATCTCCCGAACGCGATCAATTGCCTCATCATCAATCGTAACTGAGACATTCTCATTTACTCGATTCTGTGAAATTACCATAAATTTAGTTTTACTTATATTCAATTTCAATTGCTTACATTTCAACCATCTACTTAGAAAACGCAAATCTTCGTTCAAATGGGTAACGGCTTCATTTAAATCTTTAGCTGCAATGAACAACACAGTGTCATCTGCAAACAGATTAATGTCACAAAATCGTAAAACACGTCGCATGTCATTAATATACATAATAAACAAAAGGGCCCTAATACACTTCCTGGGGCACACCAAGGTTATTCCCCACGGGACTGGAAACAGAATCATTAAAAACAGTCCTTTGAGTTCTGTCAGACAAATAGCTTTCAAACCATCTGTATGCAGTACTCGAAATTCCAAAGCGCTTTAATGCTTTTAACAACAAGGGCCTAGAAATTGTTTCAAAAGCGCGTTTCAGATCCAAAAAAACAGCAAAAATTGTTTGTTTACTCTCTAAGTTATCTTTCCATTTTGCTAATACTAAATTTAACGCGGTTTCACAAGAATGGCCTTCCGGTAGCCAGATTGTTCCGAAATCAACAAAGAGTTACTATTCAAATATTGTAACAACTGGCCTTTCACAACAAGCTCTAAAATTTTCTCTAATGTGTGCAACATGTTGATAGGACGAAACTCTTCGGCTTTAATCGTCCCAGCAACCTTTTGAATCGGAACAACCAACGATTCTTTCCACACTTCAGGCACGTGCCCAGTTTGCAATGATTCATTAATAAGGTCCAGTAAAATGTGACCAATGACATGAAAGCAATCTTGAATAACTCTAGCATTAACATTATCTACTCCAGCCGTTTTCCTAAGGAAAAGCAAATATTTCTAAGCTCATCTATTGTGATCGGGTGAAAACTTTCAAATCTACAATTAATATTAACTGGCTGGTTTAATTCATCAGGTTCATCGACCAATTCAATTGATTGGTTGATCAATGAAACGCTATTGACGAAATAATCATTAAACTTAGATGCAATTGCTTGTTCAGACTGTTCTATTGTGCCTTCAAAAGTTATGGACCGCGGTCTGCAATTGCTAGGTTTCAATAATGATTTCAAAATTTTCCATAACTCTCTGCTGTTGTTTTGATGTTGATCAATTTTCCTCTGTATATATTCACAACGAGTTTTTTAATGGATTGTGAATATTTATTCCGCGCGATTGTGTACTTATTCCAATGATTATCACTATTAGATCTACAAAACTTTTTGTGCAATTTATCCCTCTTACGTTTAAGACGTAAAAGATCCAAATTGTACCAGCTGTTCGAGTTCTTCAAAGAAACAAATTTTTGTTCAACTAGCTTATTTGTACACGTTTTCATGGTATTAGTAAGAACAGCTGCAGACTCATCTAAACTACCGCTCGCGATTGGAAAATCCACGCTTCTCTGAACAAGGTTAGAAACAGCCTGTTTTGAATATTTCCTCCAGCACTTCAATTTCACAAAATCATCGCTATTATTCAAGTTATTCTCAATTACGTTAATACCTACGGTCTCATGATCGGTTATTTTCAAATCAGTATCGACAACTGAACAAACAGAATCAAAGTTAGAATAAACATGATCAATCAAAGTTCTACTGTGCCTGGAAATTCGCGTATATTCATCTACCGTTTGTCTCAAATTGAAAAAGTTAGCTAAATGCTTCAAATGATTCGAATTATTATTATCACGCCAATTTATATTGAAATCACCAGCAATTATATTTAATTTACTCGAATCAAGAAATACCTCAAGCCAGTTCTCTAAAATTTCAATAAAACGCTGGTCACTAGAACTGGGAGAGTGATATAAAACACCATAGTTACCCATCATCATGCCACGTACAACTGTTATGCCCAAGAACCAGTTACCATCAACCATCTCGTTGTGGCGAAGATTGAATTGAACTGATTCTTTGACATAAATAGCAACACCGCCAGTATGTCTAGAATGTGATAAACAAGCAGCAACATTATATCCTGGAATGCAATATTGATCAAAGGCTTCAATTTCAACAATGTGAGTTTCTGCTAACAAAACCAAAGTGGACGTTTTCTTCTACAATCTGACGTAATGCTACGTAGTTTGTAGACAACCCCGCAATATTGAAATACAAAAAATTAAATTGATTACCATTCTGCCTGGAACTCGGTTGCTATTTATTGAAACGCAAGCTGCTTTTCTTTTGTTCAAAAAGTCTCTTGTACACCAAACATTGAGAGCTAAATGCGGCATGGTTTACGTCCAAGTTAAGTTTACGTTCTTTATTGATTTTCAAACAATTAACACATTTCAAAACAGTTGACGTACACTCCGATGTCTTGTGGTTTTGACTACACCAGAGCATGTATCACAGTTTTTGCAATCAATGCTCTTATGTCCAAATTCTCCACATTTGAAGCATCTCAGAACATTAATGTCAGGATACACAAAGCACCGATCAAAATCTACATTTACTTCATTTGCTTTTAACATACAATTATATGTATCCAAATCGACTTCAATTACCGCACTAAACTTGTTGTAAATGAACCGTGGATTTTCGTAAACTCTAACTACTTTTACATCATTTATTGCGATGTTTTCATTTTGACTTTTCAAATAGTCTATGAAAACATCGGAGGATAATTGACGGCTCATGCCCACTACTTTCAATCTTGGCACCGACGTGGGAACAACAGCACTATTATTTTCACCCAGATTGCTTTCAATTCCATTTTCACATTCGATACATTAGCACCGATGGCACATTCAACAATAATGGCACCATCTTTTCCATTCCTAAAATTGCTAATCTTGTGTGTTTTTGGATCTAAATTTGTTTTCAAAAAATTACGCGTTTCATCGCAAGCTTGTTTGGACTCTTTTGGTTTGATCACAATTACCGGACGAGCCTTACGATTGCTTTTTTACTACTATTACCTTTAATATTACTATTTTGTTTACTTTTATCATTTACATTTTCATTTCGCCTCTTTACGACATCCGCAAAAGTTGCGTTGCCTTGAAAAACATCATCAATTGCATCGGTATCGCTTGTTTGAATTTTACGCTTTTTGCCAATTTGCAATAGATCGGATTCAGAATGAATCGCCTCAGACCGCGCGCGGGCATCATTCATTACAGCTAAACTTTTTCGCGCATTAATCTCCAAAACTGAACTTGTCATAGCATCAAATTTCTCACAGATTAATTTATCAAAAGACTGATTTATACTTTGTCTCAAATGTTCCATCCCGTTTTTCAACGCGTTGTCTATTTGGGCAGAAATTTGATCTCGCATGCAAGTGATCGAGTCCGAAAGTTTTTCATACCTTCCTCCATCCGCTTAGCATCCGATCATTTATCGGGTGGGTAAAATTTTGGGATAATACTAGTTTAGAGTGTTATGTTTTGTGCGAAATTTTATCGCGATCTGTCAGTAGTTTTCAAGATGTATTCGAAACAAGAAGAGCTACGTCAGCAAATCTTGGGCGCGGTGATCGATAATCCTGGTCAGTCGCATAAAAGGATCGGCAAAAGGCTTGGAATTCACCATTTCACCGTGTCCCGCGTTGTGAAGATATTTTAGGAGACGAAGACCATCGAGCGGCGCGCTGGAAGCGGCCCAAAACCGAAAACGGAATACCCAGAGAAGGCGCGGAAGATAAGGCAGTATTTTAAGAATAATCCGAACCTTTCCACCCGAGACGTGGCCAAAAAAGGTCAATTCGTCGAAGTGGTTCGTCAGCAGACCATGAAGCGAGCTGGGCTACGTGTTTTTAAGGTCAGGAAGGCGCCAAACCGGACTGACAAGCAGAACACGGTGGCTAAATTACGTGCGCGGAAGCTGTACCGTGAGTGGCTGGTCAAGCCAGGCTGTCTCGTCACGGACGACGAGACATATATCAAGGACCAAACAAATCCCCGGCTTCGAGTTTTTTGTCGGTACGTCCCGCATGGAGGTTCCGGAAAAGTTCCGGAAGAGAAAGATGGACAAATTCGCGAACGGTACCTGTTGTGGCAGGCGATCTGCGAGTGCGGACGGTACAGCAAGCCGTTCGTTACTACCGGCACCATAAACGGGCAGATTTATCGAGAGGAATGCTTGCAGAAGCGCTTGCTGCCCTTCCTCTGCTCTCACCGTGGTCCCACGCTGTTCTGGCCGGATCTCGCTTCGTGCCATTACGCCAAGCCTGTAATGCCCAAGTAGCACACTTCAATCAGAATTAGTTGTAGTAACTTGAATATGATCATATTAATGTTACCTCAACCAAATAGCAACAAAAGTGCTACAAGGGTGGATTGGTACGAAGCGAAGGGCGTTAATGTGGTCCCGAAGGAGGTGAACGCACCAAATACACAAGAACTTCGTCCGATCGAAAAGTTTTGGGCGATAATGAAGAAGAAGTTGAAGAAAAGCGGAAAAACACTAAAAACCGATGAAGCTTTGAAGAAAAACTGGGAGAAATTATGTAAGGAAGATGGACCAAGCCTTGCCCAAGATCTCATGAGCAGTGTTAAGAGAAATGTACGAGCATTCGGCTTGGGGGAGGAAATTCAATGAATAACGTATGCCAAAACATAGCTAATATATAGTATTTTGATTCCTGAAAATTTGAGAAGTATCCGATTTTAAAAGAAATGTTGATGATCATTTTTGTGTGTCTCATTTTTTCCGAATCCAGTCTTTAAGATCCTTCGGCACGAAATTGACACCATTCGTCTTGAACTACTCCAGAGCATCCTTGGAGTAGTGACAAGAGGCTAGGTCCAGCCAAAAAAATGTAGGAACGTTGTGTGTTTTGAGAAACGGAAGCAGTCGTTTTCTCAGGTATTCATTCATGTATACTTGACCATTTACAGTTGAAGTTGTCACGAAAGGCTTGCTCCGTTTACCTCACGAACAAATCCCCTGCCATCATTAATTTCTCGGAGAACTTTGACACTTGCTGTTTCCTGAGAGACTCTGGAACATTGAATTTGTCTTTCGTAGTTACATACTGGTTGCCGGGAATTTGTTTAAAGTCCGCTTTTACGTGTGTTTCATTGTCCATGATTCAGCAGTGTGGTTTCGTTACAGCTTATTGAAAGTGATACAATTTAACTGTGGACGCCCTTTAATTTCTTTCAGAGCACAGCTTCATTAGTTGTGACGGATCGGTGCCATATTTACTTTAACATAAAACAGGGAATTAGGGTAACCTAAGTCCTATATCTCAGCGCACAGTTTCTTATTTTGCTGCCATTGAATTTGTGAGAGTTTTTCCAGTCATTTCCTCCGAACTTTTTCAATTTCTTCAATTCTTTGTAGGTTTTACAAAATAGGCTTGAATGGCCAGCTTGTCCTACTGATTAGAATTCAGTGGAAATTATCTGGGGCAGAATTTATGCAGAGGATACACATTCGTTTTCCAATGTTACTGAACACAAATGAGTCTATTTCGAGGCTGTGGGAAATGATTCGCTGCAGTTCAAACACAGAC
>JASCZW010014998.1:0-21593 GCA_034211315.2 Aedes japonicus
CACCAAAGTGCCATTTCTGCACTTGAAAGATACGATAAAGGTTTGATGAAATGCATAATATCACTTCAATACGGGCCACTTTATTAACAAAAACTGGACATTCCAAGCTAATCATTAATTTATCTGGAATTGGAACATTTTACCAATTCAGTTCAGTTCATTAGAACTAGGCCAAACAAAAACGAATTCACTCAAAATAGTCAGTGAATTTATTTTAAAAGCCTGATGAACAAAGTTATAATTCTCACAATCTTCTTTTTTGATATCAGAAATACGTTTAATCATTAGCTAGAGCCATATGATCAAATCCAATTTAGATAATTTTCAACCACTTTTACAGAAATTAGAAGAAAAATTAGTATTTTCCATTTAATTCCAACTACCTTTGCTTATCTTTACAGATATGCGACTTCTGCAGTGTCTCGTACTAATAATTCGACTTACTATTAGTACGAGACACTGAAGAAGTCTACACACTGTAGACGCAATACGCGTATCTGTCAAGATAACAAGCTGAACAATACATTAGGTCCTAAGTAACATTGAGAGATTCTCTTTGTCGACTTTCTCTTTCGTTAATAGTTTGTCTATTAAACGGTTTGCTGATGTTTTTGACGTATTGGATCCTTAATTACACTTTATATTACCGTACTGTGTGCTGAAAATACTTGAACATGTTCTTACATAGCCGTAGGAACGCAAAGAGAAAGTCGACGAAGAGAGTTTCTCAATGTTACTTAGGACGTAATGCATTGTTCTGCTTATTAAGCAAAGGTAGTTGGAATTGAATGGAAAATACTAATTTTTCTTCTAATTTCTAGTTACAGGTATTCCACTTAACAACTCAAACCCTCTAGGATTTACTTTAACAGACAATTTTCCACGCGTCAACTTAAAACGGAATCCAAAATCTGAGGGTAGAACTAATATTGAATGAAAACTTCATCATCATCATGTTGCATTAGTATTATTTTGTGGCGAATTTGTACATGATACTCTATTATTCCCACGGAGTCAAGGCATATTTTTCTTTACGGAAAGATCTGATCGGGAATCAAACCCGCCTACTTACGACATGGTGTTACTCAGCTTAAACAAAACACAATTATGGCACTGACATCGAATGGTCTCAATTAGGAACTGTGTAAGTGTATTGATAACACTTAGTTGAGAGCCAACAATCAGCTGAATGCAAATGGCAATAAGCTTGAATTTGTAATAATGAAGGGAAAATCGAAAAAACTTCGGTGTTCTGAGGAAACTCTTCAGGAAACTATAAATACGCAGCCCCGTTGTATGAACCAAAAAATAATTGTAACTGGCAACTCCAACTCTCATGCCGATGCTGATGGTCGAACCATAAATTTTACCATATTTTATTCATTATGATCACTGCCATTTGGCCTGCGATTCCGATCCCCGAAAGCGGGAGTTCTTTCCATTATACGCCTGTTTCGCACAAATTTCCTGGAATACAGCAGAATGGGGCAGGCGAATGCAAAACCGGTATGTATGTTGATGATGCCGAAGTTCACATGCTTGTCGTATCCAGAGGGCAAGAAGTCTTTGTCTGAGAATGGCGGATTTTTTACTTTTACGGGGCAAGAGATGACTCACACCGGGTGGGTCACGAGTCGTGGGGTGTTGGTTTGGTTGGATCTTCGTTTTTCTTACTTCTTCTGAGCCAGTGGATGACCTCAAAAGCTGTAACATAAGAATGATATATTACTGGGTGTTAAAAAGTGCTCAAATATGGTTTTTATGAGGACATGAATAATTCTTCGGATGAATAAAATGTTGATGCATGCTGTGATGGTAGTTTAAATAAGATGAATTTTGATTGGGCGGTAGATATTTAAAGCTAATTTATTTCAATAACTTGCTAGGAAAGAAACGTGTACGTTCATCTCCAAAGCTCACAAAACTCAATATTATTCTACTGGCAAACAAAATAAATTTCACGCGTATCAAAATAATCTATCAAACTTTTAGAAGCAGTACAAGATTGAAGTACCCGCCATTTTAAAGACGTGGAAACGTGAAAAACGTGTTACTAGTATCCTTAAAGGAAATTATTCCGATTTTCGGAAGGATGAGATGCAAAACGATAATAATAAGTACTGGAGAGCTCATCAAAGCTGCTTGAGCCATTGATGATGAAATTATACACCATCGGAGAATTAACAGTGTTGGAACCTTTCCGAAAGCTAGAACCGTTACATTCACAAACCAGCTCGAACCATCCTCCATCGGCTGACTTACTTCAAATAAAGCGTGCACTCAGTAGCATTTTACCTAATTAAATAGTGAGACACGAGCTCCTTCTGGAAGGACGTCTTATACGGTCGCAAGTTTTCAAGATTTTACCAACTATAACTGAATAAATTAAGCTTTCTTATCTTGGTGAGAGCAGTAGCAACAACTCGTGTAGCACAGCTTGATAAATGAAAACCAGCTTTGGTGGAATTGAGCATAAATTCGGTTCACTGCCATAATTAATAAAGTCGACATTAAGCAAAACAATGCGGACAAATAGTGGTAAGGTAGTTTTTTTATTTTATTTTATTTTATTTTATTGACGTATAACGGGGCGAGGCGCCAGATCACCAGTTTGAGTACAAGAACTCTAACCTTACATAATACATCAGGGGGATTTGAATTTTGCTGGATACACTATTAGTGCACACTAGAAGTGTACAATGATATTGCATCACTAGGCAGGGCTGCAGGAGAAGAGTATACATCAGTCATTTGCAAATATAATCAGTTACCTTGTGATTAATTGTCAACGATATCTTCCAAAATACCTGTTTTGCTTGATATTACTATAATTCAGAGCTTGCTCTCTCGTTTCAAGATGAAATTTTGCTTCTTGTTTTGCGAGTTTGTCTTGAATTTTGTTTTGAGTTCTTCAGCAAAACTTCTTTTTGATGACAAGGTAAATCATCCATTGTCAATGCGCACCTTAAAAGCTTTTTAAAATATTGAGAGGGATAATACATTTATTACTTATCTTATTTTTAACTTGCGTCTGTTGGCTAGTACACTCGTTCCTTGGAGTGTTTAGTTAGAACCAGAGTTTTCGTTCAGTTTCGGGGGCTTTGTTTTGAATTTTATTTGAAATTCTTCAACAGGACTTCCTCTTGATGACGTGGTATATCGTCAATTGCCGATCCGCACTGTAAAAGCTCCGTTTTGCTTCAAAACTAAGAATGAAGTAAGCAAAATCGCCTCTCGGTAGAAAGCTTTGATACAAGCATAGCATCTTGGGTTACCATTTTCATTTTCATCTCATCTCATAGCAATTCGCCATCGGATTTCTAACTTTTTATTTAAATTTAATGTAATTTTTTTTGGAATTTGAAAGTAACTAAATAACAAAAGCAATAAATTGAGTCATACATTAAACTCCTATAATTCCGAATAATATGAATAATGGATCATGAGATGAATAATGGAACAGGTTCCCCTATGTGATAATGCTTTTCAAAAGTGCGCTAGGTTGTGATAATAAATTATGCAGATTTTTCAACTGCGTTTATATGATCAAGTGCAACATTCCAACTATTCGCAAATCCTGTACTTGACCATCGATCACTATCTCAGTATACAAATGTTTGCCGAAAGGACGTACTGGCGGATTTTCAAACGCATTTTTGGGCTGCTTCATCACTGATCTGGCCACACTAGTGTGCTTCTTTCCAAAATGGTAAAGAACCAGACCAGCCCTGGGACCTGGTAGTTGAAGTTAAACTACCTCAAGGTTTTGCCAGAGCCCAGGGAAATAGTGGTAAGGTAGTCGAGTTATTAGTACGAGACACTGAGGAAGTCTGCACATTGTAGACGAAATACGCGTATCTGTCGAAGATAAGCAAAGGTAGTTGGAATTAAATGGAGATTACTAATTTTTCTTCTAAATTATAGTTAGTTAGTGGTAAGGTAGTTTAGACATTTCAAGCATGAATAGTTGCGACGATTCTCGTTGCAGCAAACCCATTTTTGGGATGGAAGTTTACTTGATTAGTCTGATATTTGCACTCTTTACATAAAGGCTAGCTGAACCCAGAGGGAGCGCTGCTACGTTTGCATTTGACTGAATGAAAATACAATATAACTGGCATCACCGGTTGTTTTTCGGAGTGAGTTTTTTTCTTGACTAAGAAGGGCTACAAACTTCTATCAGAACATGCTTCTTACCCGAGAAATACACATTTTGACTTTTATTTACCTGTATAACTCTCAGGTTTGATTGGTAAAAAAAAGCTAAAATACACCGTGAACTGAATCACGCATTCGGGAACAAGTTCACGTTTTTGAGCAAAATTCATGACAACGTGAACTAGTTCACGGTCCGTTTACAGTTTCGTGAACGCTTTTGTATCTGTGAACCGAGTTATTGAACATTTAATTCTGCGTTGCCTAGCGACAATACCAATTTTTGATCGGGTACTTGCACGAATTATCAAGGTCCATCGAAAAGTACGCATTGCACGCTTCTATGATCAACCTTTGTTTACTAACAACTCGATTCAATTGGCGTTACAGGCTTGGTTTCGGATGGATTTGATCATTTTCTTACCGTTCAGTGTCGCATTTAAATGCTATAAAATGTTTATTTCCATGTGATTTATTGATATTTGGAGTTACTGTAGATGACTTTCGAAATGGTTGCCATCCATTTGAATGCGCAACCTTACACGTTTTTCTACTTCCGTAGTAGTCACTACAGCAGCTAATTCTTCTCTTACCTGTTAATTGTCATGGTAAATTATTTCTTTTAAAAAATCCTTCCTGAGAACTGGTTTGAAATAAACTAACTCCTTAATTCTTTCCCCCAAGAAAAAGTCGAGAGGAGTTAGATCTAGCGAACAAGATGGCCATTCTGTTGATCCCCCGCGTCCAATCCAGCATCTTTCAAAATTGTTGTACATCTCGATGATAATGCGAACAGCAACCATCTTGATGTATGATGATGATATGTACTACCACCCATTGTAGCACGGAAACTACGTCCGACAGCAATAGGCTCTCCTCTCTGTTAGACTTGATCAAGCTTTAATAACCACTGATTATCCTAATCATGCCATTATATGAAGGGCCAAAAAGGGGTTGGGTGGATCGATAGGCAACATCACCTATACGTATCCACAGGGATATAAAGAATCTCCTTCCAAAAACAAGATTGAACAATTGGCCAAAAGATCAAGCTATCTAACATGAGGATGCCCCAATGGGCGGGGAGAAGAGCCCGCCCTCTATTCACAAACTGTTAGCAATGAGGAGTTGGCATTGCCACTCTCCCCATCCAGAGTGCTTCAATCGGGTGCCCTGATGGTTTCTCCCATTCCCATGAAATATTTATATGATAGTGTCTATATTTATGTAAATGAAAAATACTACAATCATTCGTATCTATTATATACGATCTCCATTTGGTTGATCCTAAAATGCAAGAAATTTAGTAAAGTGTTATAGTGTAGAGTTCCGTGGTTCGCGCTTGAGCGCGTTTTCGTTCGTTTTCACCGATAGCAGCATTTCACCAAAATCTTGATTTGTGGTATCCTGAAAATGTTTGTTAAATTTTACAGAACTAACATTTATACATTTTAATTTACTGTTGCCATGATCACTATTTGCAGCTTTATGTTGATTTTATGAGGGCAATTAGCATTAGCATTAGCATTAGCATTGACGTTTGCACACCTCGTGGATGGAGCTACGATGAGGAATAATTCGTTGGAGACATTGCATGCCACCATGAAACGAAACCAGCTTCTGATACGTTTCTTCACGCTACAATCACCACGAAAACACTCCTCGATCGCTCACCTGGCCACGTCCATGCAACCGTTGGTGATAGGGAGGATTTGGTATCTACCTTAAGAAGACACGGGGAACCCACGTAGCCTTCAGTAGATATCAAAGGAAAAAGGAAATGAATAGTCGGAGAGAATAGTTGAACAGAATGCCCTGTTTGGTGCACAGAACAAAAATGTATTCAAAAATGGTCGTTGGGAGCATCTAGTCTAAGAGGTTTAAGTAATGCTCCATTTATCTTCAAACGGTTGGGACTTTAGCATTAACTATACTGCCGTTATACGCATAACTGTCCCATGTTCTATGGGATTCCCTATATACATGGGACAGTTATGCGTATAACGGCAGTATAGTCCTAGCTCCCTATGGCTTATGGTTATAGCGCCATTACTCGCTCTCTGAAAAGAAAGAAGAAAGCGCCAACCCAAAATCATATGTTCCCCCCCCCCCCCCCATCACACACACACACACTCACACATAACTCACTCTCACGTCTGTTTGGATTTAATTATGCACCGGATTGTTTGGGATCATCCTCTGTGTACAAAATGGCTGCCCATTTCTTGATCGAACTGGTAAGGTAACAAAGTGAAACGATTACATTTTAAAAGATCTGAGGATCATGCAAATTATATTTTCTGTCTCAACCAGTAAATAGTCATTGAAACCCAATGCATTTCATTAGCCAATAAATAGATCCAAAAGCACAATTTTAAGATATCACTTGTGAAAGAATTGTTGTGCTAGATTATTTTCATATATTTTTCTCGTAATGTATTGCTATAAAAATTAAACCCCAGCCGTGGGAACGTCATATGTAAGTGACATTCATCATTGGTTATCATTTGAGTATAACAGTGATTATAGCACTTTCTATATACTAGTTAGAATAATGCACTGTTGAACATTAGCATTAGCATTAACATTAGCGTCCACGTGGATGGAGATTCACTGGGGAATAGTTCATTGAAGACAATGAATGTCATGATTTTTTCCAAAGTTATCATCTAAGCTGATTTGTGCCTATTGAGCAAAAACTTTACCACTTGACCAACAAACCCACTTTTGGCACAACAGACGAATACGACCTTCAACCGTTCAATCAGAACAATTTAACGCTAAATAGATAGTTTACACTGCTTGTAATCACACATAAGTTACATCAGAGTTTTTGAAATATCTGAGTTATAAATTGCCTACTATCATATTTAATCTGAAATTTATTTGATCTGAAAATAAAATAAAAAACATAATAATGGTCCCACCTGAAGGTTGAACCTAAGCAACACACAACCACCGTAATTAGTTGCAACAACTTGATTGTGACCATATTGAATTACATTCAAGTCACTTTTACTGCTTTCCAACAAATGTGTTACCATGGAAAACACTAATTTCCTTTCCACAAAAGTTCAACTCAGTGGACGCAGTGGTAACACGTCCAAAAAGAATTACTGTGAGGTTTTGAACATGTTTAATATTTAAATATTGGTATTACTGATGTATTACACATCGTTTGCAGAATGGTGCTTGACACTGAACAAATCTGTAAGTCACAGACTCAAATATTCAAAAGACGATAAGTCTCTTCTAGCAGAACCCAAAGGAATCCACTCGCGGTTTCCAGCGGTATTTCGCACGAAAGAACAAGTGAAGTGTTAGTTTGAACATTCCTAGTTATCCAGACAGAATGGGACTGACCTGCAGCTATATTCCAGCTTAGCATATACAGTTAATTGTTAAAAATGGTACAGTAAATTATACACATGCACACGCAAATAATTAAAAATAAATTGCATAGCTACTTTCAGCCTCAATGATCATTTTGCCGAATTGATGGTATTCAATATGGGGCCGATATGCCGTTACATCCTTATGATAATGGAATATAAACAAATTCACAAATTCAATCAAGATCTAAAATGTCGTTGAAGCAACTTACAAAGTGTGATGGTGGCCGATTGGTACCTCCGCGGTCATTGAATTGAAGTGATAGAAGCTACACCTTATCACATTTAGTTGCCCTCAGACACCAGTTATTTTTTCGAGGAGTTTCACAGAGCACATTTCCAAACCTCCAAAATGGAGTGTCCTACTGCCACCGTTTCTCCTGCCTCTGGTTACCTCCACACAACATACAACTACGAAACTGACATTCAGCGGTTGGCACGTGCAATAAACACATAGCAGTAATCTCTTCATCATGCTATAAGGGAGATGAAGTCCATGATCTCGCAGCCCAAAGCTTAGGTCCTATATATTAACCTCTAAATTTCACTCGTCGGAACTAAAACTAATTGGGTTACGAACATATAAAGGATACTTAGCTGCATTGTACTTGATCATGTATTGAATCGGTTCGAGAAAGCAGCTAGCAACGAGCAAAACCTATCGCCATCAGCTTTCTGCAACTGCACGTAGGTTTAACACAAAACTGAGTTGAAGGTACAAATACAATTTTCACTTGGTAAAACTTTATTCTTTATCTCATGCATAATAAAACGCTGCAAAAATGACAGCAGAAAACCTCTCGCGTTTTACTTTTCCTTTATGTTGATTTTATGAGGGCAATCCGCTTTTATTTTAGCTGGTTTAATAATTATTGCTCCTGGGTTGGGAAAGCAGGGAAGATTTAATTAACAGGGAGTTAAAGACAAATGGACATAAAAAACAATAAGCAATGGTTAAATCATCTATGAAGTAAAATCAATAAAACAATATCATCAAATATAATAATATTGTGAGTTATGATACAATAAAGACAAAAATTGAATTAAAACATCAGATACAAGCCAAATGACAAACAGCGCTGCAACGAATCAGATGAGCTCAGATTTCGAAAAGGTCTTTTCGCAAACCGGAAATGAAAAATACATTAAGTAGTAAGTGCAAAAGCCCACCATAGATTCCGTTGCAGCTTCTTTTAATCAAGGTATTAGATACTTCTCAATCATAATGATAATTGGCAAATTGGAAAATTATAAAAAAAAAATATGTTAGAATATAAATCACGAAAACACAAGTAATGATAAAAATGATAAAAATGATGATAAAGATAAATAATATTGGTTATGAATAAACAATGTCCTATAAGATAATATATATAGTGAAGGGATATTATAATAAGAGCTGAGAATTACATGTGTGCCGACTGCTGTTTTGTTGCAACTGTAGACAAACTTGCGCATCCATTATGAGCCAGAAAATTTAGACAATGTATGACAGCCATGAGAAAAAAAAAAAATTTTAAAAGCGAACAGCAACCATCTTGTTGAAAAACAATTCTTCTTTTGATCTCCTGTGGAACATCATGTAGAAGTTCAGTAAGTTGATTTTGTAAGAAATCCAAATACGCTACTGCATTGAGACGATCAGGTAAAACATATGGCCCAATGAGATGACCCCATACCCTGATGATTTTCCTCACTCCAAACGTGAAGGTTTTTCAAATTCGATATTGCTGCTCTGTCTAAATGACATTCATCTGCCCACAGCACTTTAGAGAGTTATTCTCTATCAGCAGCAAGAGCTGCTAGAATGAAATTGCAATAGAACAATCTCTTTGGAGGATCTCTTGGTTCCAATTCTAAGACATGAAGGGAGGGGTTTGAATCTATCATTGGAACATTTCTTGCCTTCAAAAACCTCCACCTGCCAAATTCGGTTCCATTTGCTTGATTAGTTCTCGAGTTATGCAGACATTTGTTTTTCATTTGTATGGAAGCCCCTCCCATTTCAGAAAGGGGAGGGGTCTCGAGTCACCTTTGAAACATTTTTCGCCTTCAAAAACCTCCATACGCCATATTTGGTTCCATTTGCTTGATTAATTCTCGAGTTATGCAGAAATTTGTGTTGCATTTGTATGGAAGCCCCCCTGTCATAAAGACGAGGGGTCTCGAGTTGCCTTAGAAACATTTATTTCCTTCAAAAATCTCCATATGCGAAATTTGGTTCCATTTGCTTGATTAGTTTTCGAATAATGCAGAAATTATTGTTTCAGTTTGTATGAGAGCCCCCCTCCCCCTTCCAGAATTGATAGGGGTCTCAAACCACCATGAATTTTTTTGCATTTAAAAAACTCCCGCATGGTCTCCGTGTCTAAAAGGGTCCGATATATAGGCAGACAAAAATTTATTTTGATATAGGTATATAGATTGTACTCGCAAAAAAAATGCAACAGACACAAATGATCACAAAAAATCATTTTAAGTCGAATGTGTTTGAGGGAATAAATTAACACATATTAGCTATGTTTTTGCTAAGTTGGCTTGTTCAATCTGCTCTCGTAAATGCCCGCTCTTTGGACATTCCGCTCCCTAATCCGGTACAACACTTTCATCTTTCTTTCATACATCCATCTACATTTTTCAAATCCTTGTGGTTTATGAAGACATCTTCTGTTTTCCGGAGCCTCTTCGTAATCATCGAAAATTTTGCCATTGGGCGAAGATCTGGCGAGTTTGGCGAATTCGCCTCCATCGCCGCTTTCGCGTAATGGCACGATGTCAGATCCGGCCGAAACATATGGTCACCTTGGCGGCATTCTTCTTTATATATACGGCCGTTGATGGTGCCGATCGTTATGTACAGTTTGCTGAATTTACCGCACCTACACATTGCCTGGCACACCAAGTACTTAGCAAATATGTCGTCTTCCGGATTGTCTCCGGAACATCCAGGCGCGGCTTGCCGGCGAAAAACTCCAGGCCGGAGATCTGCTCTGCGTACGCTTTATTGAGCGTCTCGTCGTCAATTGCGATGTATTTCGGCTTCATCAACCACTCGTGGAACAGCTTCCTGCTTCCTGTTTATCAGTTTGGTTAGCCGCCTTCCTTTCTTTAACCCCTCACCTTCCTTGCGATCACGGGGTCGGTCGTGTTCGCCATTCTTCCACTACCAGCTCGCCACTGGGTCGTCTTCCAGCTGTTTCCACATGTGGGACTGACCTGGACTTTCCATGACCGTCGAAACACTTCTTGCTTGGAAGCCATCGTGATAACCACTTGACAGATTGTGACAAAAGTTTGCAATTTGCAACTATGCACGAAATTGTTTGTCAACATTTTACTCCAAACTAGTTTTACCCAAAATTTCATGAATTTCTATCCAGGCAATAAAAAGCTATACACACAAGAAAGTGTTGTATCGCAAAAGTTCCCACCTTTATTTTAGCTTCACATAGCATCAGCCAATTACGCCGAAACCATAATAGTACAATGGACGCAAGAAAATGAAGTAGATTCCATTGAGAAAGACAGCACTCCTCCCAATTGTCCACAGCTTCATCCAATTGTCAGCTACTGGGCAATCGTTAAGCGCAACTTCAAGAAGAGTGGCAAATAGTGCAAGACCATGAAAGAGTTAAAAAGAAATTGGTCTGCGGTTTCCTGAAATGAGACAAAATTGGAGTCAAATTCAAAATTTTAAAATTTTGTAAACAAAAGTTGCTTTCATTCATTTTTTTTAAACTTGAAAAACAAAGCTTAAATTGAATAAATTAGTGTTTTTAATTTTTGTTTTGTTTTGAAATGTCATGATATGAGAAAAATGTGTTGCCAGTTTGTTTTCGATACACTCATTAGTCCATATATACTAAATATTATGAAATGGATAATGAAAGTACAACGCTGTATATTAACTAAGTTCCGTCTGAATCTAAACATTTTTAGACGTTCAAGGTACTGCTAACACAATTAAATAACGCTCTTAAAAATGTACAACTGTTTAACTTTCTCAAAAACTTAAGGGTTACTGTTTCCATAATAATCTCATTGTTCAATTATTTATCCTACGTTGAATCAAGAGAAAGGAGCTTAGATTGGTAAATTTATGCAAGCTAGATTGGTACCTTTATACAATAATGTTTGTTGGCGTTTAGTTAATAATACAAATATTACAAACCATCCAAGCCGCGCGTCAATCCTTTGATTTTAAGTAGGATGAATTAAAAAGCGATAAATAAAGGGTGTATTCGATAAAAATGGCACACAGAAAATCTTCTGTACTTTTGAATCGTATGAATAAAAAACCTAGACATTTGAGTAGATCTTATCCATAGTGTATTATTTACATCTGCCAAGTTTCATAGTTATACATTCAGTATTTCCAGTCATGTCGTCGAAACAAGAAATTGTCCGTGAGAAAATTTTGTGCACTCACAATCAAAATCCAGGGGCGTCCCACCGGTGGATTTGCTAAAAGGCTTGGAATTGCAAATACAACTGTGTCTCGTGTAATAAGAACCTTCAAGGAGCGTCTGAATGTCCAAAGGAAGGAAGGGAGTGGTCGTAAAAAGTGGTCCAATGGACAGTAAAATGGCCAGGAAAGTCGTACAACAATTCAAGAACCGTCCAAACATGTCAATTCGAGATGTCGCTAAAAAGTCTAAGGTGTCAGTCGGTTTTGTGCAGAAAACCATGAAGCGTGCTGGGTTACATGTTTACAAAGTGCAAAAAGCCCCAAACCGGAATGAAAAACAAAACATCACTGCGAAAACCCGCGCCCGGAAACTTTACACGAAGCTGTTCACCAAATCCGGTTGCATCGTGATGGATGACGAAACAAACGTCAAGGCTGACTTCCGTCAACTTCCTGGGCAAGAATATTTCGTTGCCAAGTCGAAGTTCGATGTTCCGGAGGATGTTCGAAGGAAGAAACTATCGAAATTTGCAAAGAAGTTTCTAATCTGGCAGGCGATTTGCGGATGTGGTGAAATAAGTGCTCCCTTCATCACTTCCGGAACAATAAACAGTGCGATTTACACGGAAGAGTGCCTTAAGAAGCGTCTCTTGCCATTCATTAAGAAGCACAAAAGGATCAACTCTGTTTTGGCCTGATCTAGCATCCTGCCACTACGCTCGAAACGTATTGGAGTGGTACCGAGCCAACGGAGTCAATTTTGTGCCAAACGATATGAACCAACCAAATTCACCGGAACTTCGTCCAATTGATAAATTCTGGACAATTATGAAAGCGGAACTTCGCAAACATCCTAAAACTATAAAAACTGAGAAGAAAATTGCCAAAAACGCGGGAAAATCGGTTGTACAAAATTTGATGGGTGGAGTGAAAAGTAAGGTGCGGGCATTCGGGATGGGAGACGAAATTGAATAAAACAAATGTTGTTAATCAAAACTCATTAGTAGTTCTTCATTCCCTGAAAATTTCAAGAAAATCCGATAATCAGTTTAATTTTGATGAGTATATATGTGTGTGTGCCATTTTTATCGAATACACCCTTTATAGAACATCCACCCTGTATTGTTATTTTGAGGAACTTGAAACAACAGGTATTAAGACTATTCTAGGTTATCCAAAATACACTTGAATTCAGAACTTCAGATCTATAATAGTAAGAGTAGCGGCTATATAAGATTATGATATGTATTCAAACATATTGAATGAACCTTTCAACAGTCATTATTTGATAATTTTGTGATGCTCCTGTGATCATCAAAACTGGCCTTGAGTATAGAACATACGATCTACAGTAGTAACTATAGCTTTTTGAGCTATACAAAGAAACGATACGTATTTGACCACATTCATTGCATATTTAAGAATGTAAACAAACATTACGACATGGGATGATCAGGGTCATCCAAGCTATTCTTGAATTCAGAACATAAGATCTACAGTTGTAACAGTAGCTGTTTGGGCTATATGAGGTGACTATATGTATTCAAACATATTCAATGAATCTTTTGGAAGGTCAACAGTCAATATATTATAATATTCTGATCTTCTAGGTCATCTAAACTGTCCTGGCGTTCAAAACTTTGTAGCCAGCCCTAACGATCCAATTCTAAAGCGTGTGGCTTAAGCGCCACTCCATAAAGGAGACCACACACCAATTCTTATTGGCCCGGTTAAGACTCTCCTCAGGCCGAGTCCATTAATTTTCTAAAAGTTGTATGGATCGAAACAGCCGACTGGTACTCTAAACGGCCCAAAACGGGACAACCCTATCACCTTCATGAAATCATAAACACTATCGTCACTCAGAGCATCCGAAACGAGAGTACGCTATACCTAAAGCCTCTACACAACAGAGAGTATCCTCATTGGTAGTCCCTCCATCTGCCACTAGACGTTACCCCGAGCTAGAAGTACGCTCTTCCACTCAACATAAACACTCAAAGAGAGGACGGGACAAAAGAAACTGATGCGGAGAATGCGAGATGATGTCAAATATTTGAATCAATTAACCCTATGAATATTTTGGTAACAGTAACATTTATTATACAAACTAGACGGATTTCGACAAAACTACTACATATTTATTCTCTCATTTTATTAACGTGTTCTTACTGTCTTCAACGTGTGTGCGTCTTCTTTCTCCCTAACTGTCTACCATGTACTCATGTGCTCTATTAGGATAAGTGACCTTGAACGCACGCACACTACATAGCCATTTAAAACAAAGGAGTGCAAGTAAGAAGGAAAATCTTTTGGTGGAAAACAAACCGTAATTCCTCTGCATGTGCTAGAAAGGGAAAGGTGATTAAACGGCAAAAAGCCTAATTCTGTTTTCTACGTCACGAAATCTCAGCAACTCAGCTCCAAACCGGTCTGCGCTCCTGGTGACAACGTTTACTTAGGATCGCATTTATGCGCGCATTTTAGGCGGTTGGTACTTCCGCTCACGAGTCCGGATAGTGACACGGACCTCGGAAGTTTAGCATGGCTCTTCAGTTCAACAACTGGCAAAAAAAACTACTACGCGGCGCCCTCGCCGGACGCCACACTCCAATCAAAAAAAGGTTGACTCACCAGATTCTGTAGGGAGAGTCGATCACCTACTTGCTGCGTCTATAGGCACTGTCAGGTCATCAACGGGTTAACGCACTGGCGCCTTTATCCTGGTCAATGGCGATGCACAATGGTCTTTCTCACGCCGGTTCGATGGCGGTTACTTGGCCTAGCCGGGCAGTTGACGGGCCGGCGCGTGGACGCTATCCACGTGGAGAATCCCCGATTCTCCTCGGACGAATGTGGTGACGTATCTGTCCGCTTCCCGTCCGTTGGGGAAAAGGTTGACCACGCTTGGGTGCGGAATTATTGCTGCGTATTATCGAAAACAAACAAACTGGGGTTGGTAGCCTAACTACTATATCGCACACAATTTATTCGACGCACATCGAATATCTAGTTCAACTAACCAAAAACGACTACGAACAAACGCGAACACTTCCAGATCGGTATAAGATCTCGGTCGAAAAGATCTAGACCGTGAATCCTCAGAATAAGGTAGTTTCAGACTCGAATAAACCGGAAGTTTAACATTCCCCGAATTCCTTCGTGTACCATCGTGAATATAACAGCAAAGCTAAGTAAGTTTGTTTGGCACGAATATCTCAAGATTATCTCATAATGTCAGTTTTGACGACCTAGCAAATCTCAAAAACATATATCCTACTTTTTTAATCGTTTCCATATTATTGAGCACAAATATATTCAGAACGCACCAAATTGCTTTCCAACACGAATGCACACGAATGTGTCAAGTGTCGCAAATAAACAAACAAACAAACAAACAAACAAACAAACAAACCAAATTGCTTGCATAATAACGCTTGAAAAATTTTAGTCCTGAGAGGGTTAATTCAAAGAATATTGTATTGAACAATCTAAATAGCTTACATTTAGTTGCAAAGTCCTACGTCATCATTCTGAACAACCAAACGGGGCTGTTCTTTGTAGTTTTTTTTTCTGAAGAAATGACCATTTGGAAACGATTTGATTCGAAAACGATTCCCACTTCAATCGAGCATAAAAGGAAACATGCCTATCATTTCCAATGAGCATCTTATTTTTCTTCTTTCTTGGCATTTCAAGCTTATTGCTCCTAACAATACGATTATTCCCTGCCTCTCAACTTACGGTTCATAGCTGGGGGACATAATAGGTATTTAATCACGATGTTTGAAATCTACTAAAAATGACATCCTTCATGTATATTCTAATTGATGCTACATCCATAACGAATATTGAATTTCGTTTCAGTAGTACATGCACCTCAAACCAAATAATCACCCGGTTACACCATCGGTTGATTTTTGCAACACTCCTCTTTCCATAACTGTGCAACCAATTACTTCAGCTCCAATCGAAGACCTTTCACTTCTGACACAGGCCTATGTAGCAAAGCGACTGCGGATGAAAAAAAGGAGAAGAGATGAGCAGCCAGACTCAAGCGATAGTCAACAACAGAAGTCAGCCGACCACCTGAATCGTAATCACCCCCTTGTTTCAAACCTTTTCTGTATGTGAATGCACCTCCTTGATGTTGCAATAGGTCGCTACTCTACATTCGCTGCATACCCTACTGCACAATGGTATGCCACCAAAGCCATCCACAACATCCCAACGAAAGCGAAAGTAAATCTTCAACATGTGTAGTTTCTTAGAGCCGCACGTGTCAGCACGGCGCTAGTAGAAGTAGTACCCAGCGCTGCACAAACTCTTCTTGAGCATCTTTTGTCGAAGCCTTACCCGCTGTCTTTCTCCTCGCATCGATTTAACGGTAAATGCACGCGAAACATAATTTCAGCAAATCGTGCCAAACCTACCGATGTTCATTTCGCAAGTTTGTCTTCGTTGATGCGCAAAGGCCTTCTCACGGATTCGTTTTATTGACACCAATGAAAAGAAGAAATAAATATACTTGCGTGACGTTCAAAACACGGTTTATCACGCTAGCTAGTCGGAAAAGCAAAAGCTTGAATGCGAGTTCAAAATTTCGACTCACGGCAAGGTTAATGAATCAGGAGTTACAAATTGTTCGTTTTGAACAAATAAGAAGGCGTACATGAAACTTTTTTAAATTTGATCACTGATTGAACTTCATAAGAAATCTATATAAATAAAAATGAGTTGGGGTTTCCTTTGTCACGATTTAACTCGCGAGCGGAAGGATCGATCGGCGTGAAATTTTGAATGCATAGATTTTTGGGGCCGGAAAATAATCTTATGATGGTTTGAGACCCCTCCCTTCACTGGAAAGAGGGGCTCCCATACAAATGAAACACAAATTTCTACACAACTCGAGAACTAATCAAGCAACAGAAACCAAATTTAGCATGTGTGAGTTTTTGAAGGCAAAAAAGGTTTTTATGGTAGCTTTAAAACCCTCCCCGTCATAAAAGGGGGGGGGGCTCCCATACAAATAAAACACAATATTCTGCATAACTCGGGAACTAATCAAGCAAACGGAACGGAATTTAGCATGTGGTGGTTTTTTAAGACAAAAAATGTTTCTATGTTGATTTGAGACCCCTTCCCATCCTAAAGGGGGGGGGGGGGGGGGCTCTGATACAAATGAAATACACTATTCTGCATGACTCGAGAACTAATCAAGCAAATGGAACCAAATTTAGTATGTGGTGGTTTTTGAAGACAAAAAATTGTTCTATGTTGATTTGAGACCCCTCCCCTTTCTGAAAGGGGGGGAACCTATTCAAATGAAACGCAAATCCTTGCATAACTCGAGAACTAATAAGAGAAATGGAACCAAATTTCGCATGTGGAAGTTTTTGAAGGAGGGAAATGTTTCTATGGTGATTTGAGACTTTTCCGTCATATGAGGAGGAAGAGGGGAGGGGGTGCTCTCAAACAAATGGAACCCAAATTTCTGCATAACTCAAGAAATAATCAAGCAAATGGAACCAAATTTGGAATGGACGAGTTTTTTAAGGCATGAAATGTTTTTATGGTGGTTCAAAGCCCCTCCTCCCTCTAAAAATGGGGGCTCTCATACAAATGAAACAAATTTCAACCAAACATGAGAACTATACCTACTGCTTTGCAAATTTGTATTCAGTGGTTTTTGGGTCCGAGAAAGCATCTTATGATAGTTCGAGAGCCCTCCCGCTTCTAGAAAGGGTGGGATCCCATGCAAATGAAAAACAAATTCCTGCATAACTCGAGAAATAATCAAGCAAATGGAGCCAAAATTGGTATGGGTGAGTTTTTGATGGCAAGAAATGTTTTTGTGATAATTTAAAACCTCTCCTCACTCTGAAAAGGGGGGCTACCATACATACGAAACACAAATTTAAACCAAACATGAGAACTATCACTACCGCTATGCAAATTTGTATCCAGGGGTTTTTGGGTCCGGGAAAGGATCTTATTATAGTTCGACACCCCTCCCGCCTTAAGAAAGGGGGGCTCCCATGCAAATGAAAAACTATTTTCTGCATAGCTCAAGAACTTATCAAACAAATGGAACCAAATATGGCATGTGGAGGTTTTGTAGGCAAGAAATGTTTCTACGGTGGTTTGAGACCCCAAGCAAAAGAAACCAAATTTAGCATGTGTGAGGTTTTAAAGGCAAGAAAGGTTTCTATGATGGTTTCAGATTCCTCTTCGCTCTGAAAGGGGGGCTCCTATACAAATGAAATACAATATTCTGTATAACTCGAGAAGTAATCAAGCAAATTGAACAAAATCTGGCATGTGGAGGTATTTGTAGATGAATATTGTTTCAATGATAATTTGAGACCCCTCCCTTTCCCTTCCAATACAAATGAAACACAAATTTATGGATAACTCGAGAACTAATCAAGAAAATGGAACCAAATTTGGCATATGGAGGTTTTTGAAGGAGAGAAATGTTTCTATGATGATTTGAGACCCCTCCTACTTCTAATAGTGGAGGGAGGGATCTCCCATATAAATGAAACACAAATTTTTGCATAACTCGAGAACTAATCCAGCAAATGGAACCAAATTTGGCATATGGAGGTTTTTGAAGGAGAGAAATGTTTTTATGGTCATTGAGACTCTTCCGCCTTTTGAAGGGGGGGGGGGGCTCTCAAACAAATGAAACACAAATTTCTGCATAACTCGAGAACTAATAAAGCAAATGGAATCAAATTTGGCATGTAGAATTTTTTGAAGGAGAGACATATTCCTATGATGGTTTAAGACCACTCTGCCCTCTTAATGAGGGGGGGGGTCCTTTAGAAATGAAACGCAATTTTCTACATAACTCGAGAACTTATAAAGCAAATGGAATCAAATTTGGCATATGGATTTTTTTGAAGGTCAGACATATTTCTATGGTGGTTTGAGACCCCTTTGCCCTCTCAAAGGGGGGGGGGGGGCTCTCATACAAATGAAACGCAATTTTCTGCATAACTCGAGAACTATTCAAGTAAATGAAACGACATTTGGCATGTGGGGGTTATTGGGAACAGGATTTTTATTTATATTAAAATGGATTTCTGTCTGACTGTCTGTCTGACCGATCGGAGTGAAAATATGTATGCAGGTATTTTTGGGGCTGGGGAAGGTTCTTATGATTGTTTGAGACCGCTTCCCCCTTCCGGCTCGCATACAAATGAAACACAAATATCTGTATAACTTGAGAGCTAATCAAGCAAATGGAATCAAAAATGGTATGCGGGGTTTTTTGAATGCAAGAAATGTTTCTATGGTGAATTCAAACACAAATTTCAACCAATCCTGAGAATTATCCAGGTAACTAGGCCAAAAACTGTGTATTGTCTGTGTAAGAAGAATGTTCTGATAGAAGTTTGAACTCCTTATTACTAAAAAAAAAACTAATTAATAAAAGCGTCAGTTCTATGTAATGTTCATTCATTTAGTTGCAGGCGTAGCAACGCTCGCACCGGGATCAGCTAGTGTTGAATAAAACAAATCAAACAAAAATTAAAGAACTCCCGTCAGATTGTATCGAGAAACAGTATAAATAATTGTTATTTACAAATTTGCAAATACATAAGTTCGGCAGTCAAGGATTCTAGCTAGAGTAAAATATAGAGACAAAGGTGGACTGTCATAGTAATAGTACCATAATAGTGCTATGAAGTTTACTCAAATTCGAATTATTCAGGGATTGCAATAAGAGATATCTGCTTTTGAGCATTCCTGCACTCAGAAATTATGCTCTAACTTTTCGTACCATCGGAACTATGAACCACAGAGCAACGGTCGAAGATTCTAATGCCACAATATTCCTCTAAATTGGTCGCACTGGTTTTTACGGCCTTTACAAAGGGTCGAAAACTCATTCCATACGCAATTTGAAATGATTATTTTGCATTGGTCGAGAAAAACATGCCCTTTATGATACACTTTCAATTGAGCATCACTTATCAGTCATGTGTATAGTTTCGTGAGTCCTCGAGGGTCATGGTCCGAATCCCGATTCCAAATTTTTTTTACTGTAAGAAAAAGAGGTTTTCCAATACGATCGTCCTATGAACTGCTTTTGGTCAAGCAAATGCTATAACTCCAGAGTAATTTCTTCTATGAGTGACGAATTTGTTTTTAAATGAATGATCTTCAAGATATCACAACCGTAAACCGTTGTTTTAATGTCAAACTTAGCCAGATTATCGCTCTTAATCTAGCCTGTAGTGGAAGAGTGCGATACTTGTTGCATGGAACCTAAAGGCATACACGATTGCGTGGTTTCTGCTTAGAATAAACGAGGGAATGTCAGATTTAGCCGAGTACGAAATTATAATAAAAACAATGCTTCAGATAAGCAAGTCAACATAAAATAAAGAAAGCGACCGAGATAATAAAATCCTAATATCATGGATTTTTACATTTTGAGGTTTTTGTGGGACCCTATCATATCAGATTAATATTCAGGTAAACCTCGATAGAGACGTACGTCTGCAGTTCATCTTCAATCCGCAATTGCATAAACTACTAGTTGCATCTGAAATCTACTATGACCAAAAGAAAATACAAAGCGTTGTTCTTCCTTATGGTTTTAGTAAATATCAGAATACAACTAGTAGTTTTTATGAATTTGACATATGAAGTGAGAAAGCTGATGTACGTACTATCGAGGTTTACCTGTATATGATTCTACAAGTAATTTTAAGCCTTAGCAATGCTCTTGATGAGCAACTTTCTGCATGTAGTTGTTTTCGAAGAATATTTGAATGAACAAGTTGCAGAGTGTCGACATGAATAATAAAATTCTTTATGTTGTATCCACATGAACCTTGAACATTGTGTTGTGTTTATAAAATTTGAAACTATTTAAAGGCACGTTTTGGCATGATAACTCAGGTGTCAATGTCAAATGTTTTGAAAGATAGGTAGTAACTTGGATTCAAAGTAAATCTGGACGCATGGTTTAATACACCACCACCGCGTCCCTGGTGGCTGAATAAAAACGTTTGACAGGCATTTGTTGTTGTTTCATTGACACAGAAATTCGAAGTTGGCCACTACTTGTTGCTAGTAGCCTGGAAGAAAACTTTTTGAACAGGTTTACATATTGATCCAGACCACTCAGACAACTCGACCGCTGGCAAAGTTTTTCTATGGTAAAGGAATTCATAAAGTGGAAAGTATGGTTCGTTGTTCTGTAATCATGCTACTATGTGGCGCAAGTGCGCATGCGACAAAGTGTTTTCAAAGCTTTTTGCATATTGTGATCCCGACGACCCATGAAAGATCAACCTTTCAGGGAATTTTTTCCTTGAAGATCAAGAACTTCTGGTGGAAAAGTATGGTTTTCCATTCACGACCTAAAATAACAAAAAAATGACCTAACAGAACACTTTTAAAAGCTTCGGTTGCAATCACAAACTTTACCGGCTATGCTAATAATGACTTGCGTGTTTATGTTCCGCAGCTGACTTTGATCGAATCTTCCCCCGGACAGAGTTGAAACTATCGAGAAGGTGTTTGAGGGTGTTCAGCAGAGGAGATGAGCCAGCCCAAAGGTTGAAAATCTCGATAACAAAGGAACCTTAAAAATGAAATACGAAAACAGCCACGTA